>JAOANR010000012.1:47362816-47439178 GCA_030278955.1 Hygrophila difformis | reverse complement strand
ATGATAAATCTATATAATTAATATATATTAATATAATTATATTATAAATCTAATGTCTTCTGCTTGATCCATTGCCGGTCACATGGTTGGTAAGCCTGAATTGAGTGATCATAGTTGCAAACCATGACACATGAATTTCAGTATCATTATAGCTAGCTCTACCACACAGCTGACATGTTCCATGAACCAGACATTAAATTAGTTTCAATTTGAAAAAAATCGACATATATATTTTAAAAAGATATAATTTATTATAAATATATATAAATTATTTGATTGATACCTACATAAATTATTTGATTGTATACATAAAAAATTGCCTTTGTGCCATTTTGGCTTATTTGACCGAAATTCCTTTTTGGTTTCGCTTATTCCCTCGGTGCAATGAGCCCAATTGCCTGCTAGGGTGTCCTGCTACCGCTAAACTCGACGAATTCCTCCCGTTCATTATTGCACCGGAACCCTAAATCTAACTGCGCCGGTACCCTAAATCTGCTGCTGTACTCCAATTCCTTCTTCCATAATCTTCCTATATTTCCCTAAGACGCCTCCATCTACCATTAATTGTGCATATATATACATTTCGTTGATGAAAATGGTGCGTCGCTGTCGCCGGAAGCAACTCCGAGTACTTCATACGTAGACCTCCTTCATATGCGCATACATGTTTCGTTTTTTGTTTTGTTAGAGTTTTTAGTTCCAATCAAATATTTCTTTTGTCTGCTCTTCCATTTTCAAAGTGACACTTTGCCAATATGTGTAGGGGTGAGAACGGTTAGGTATGGGCGGTTTATGCCCAAACCAAACCAAACCCTAATTTTACTGTTTTGAAAATTTTCAAACAAAACCAAACCGTATTTTTAATTATTTCAAACCAAATCAAACCATAAATTTTTAATTATTTTATGATTTGGTCCGGTTTGGACCACGGTTTGCAACATAAAATATATTTTAATTTTTTGCTAATGAATACCTAAAATGATACAACAAAGCAAAATGCATTAATATCTTTAAATATCTTTCACAAGTCACAATTCAAATTCATTACTCACAACTCTCAAATGTAATTAACATTTAGGGTTAGGAATTTTTTAAGCCATGAACTTTAGAGCTTTAAAGTTGAGCTTAGTTTTAAAATTTCGTCATCGTGTCTTTGGGTTGAAAAAATGATAGTATGGTTCTTTCTCTGAAGAAAAAATGATGAAAAAGATGATAATAATGTTCCAGAAATACATAGGATTAATTTGGCAAGTATGGTTCTTTCTCTGAAGAACATTGGTATCGATAATTTGCTTAACTTTGATTTCATGGACCCTCCACCAACGGAATCTGTGATGAAGGCCCTTGAACTTCTTTATGCTCTGAGTGCACTGAACAAGCATGGTCAGTTGACAAAGCTCGGAAGGATGATGTCTGAATTCTCGCTTCATCATATGTTATCCACGATGATTGTTGCTTCCGACACATAACAATTGCCGCCATGCTGTATGTTGGAAAATCTTTCTTTCGCCGCCCCTAAGGATAAAGATCTTCTTGCGGACAGTGCATCCCCTGTAATAGTCAGTGCAACACCTCAAATATGATTGACATGCATGTCAATAATTGTGGTTTTATTTCAGTAACCTGCATGTCAATTATATTTGAGGTGTTGCACTGACTAATTTATATATTAATGACTAATATATTATTTGAGTATATAATTATCATGGTATTTATTTTTATCTACATAAAATAGTGTATTAAATTTTTTAATACTTCTAGTACAAAAATGCAATATATTTAAATATTTTCATTTGTAATATTAAAATGATAAATCTATATAATTAATATATATTAATATAATTATATTATAAATCTAATACTACATTATAAATATATGACTTTAAAATTGTTTTTTCCCCCCTAATACTAAAAAGGAAGCATATAGATGAATATATAGACTTAATGGAAGCATAGAGAATTATTTACAACTTTTATGGTAAAAGATAATTATATTATAAATATAATATATAATATTTTCTAAAGATTTGAAATTTAAATTGATATTAGTAATGAAGGGTGAAGATGAATGGATTTGGAATCCTCATTTATTTTCTAATGAATTTTAGGATGAAATAATTTATTTTCTAAATCCCAGGTATGCATCTTTATGAGTGAAATTACTGTTTAAATCAATAATATATATACATTTATAAAAGGAAATAGTTATATTATAAGAAAACAATATACAATTTTTTTTTATCTGGCTTCGGTTTTTTTTAAAAAAAAAACAAAAAACAACAATATAAGTATGCATGGGTATTTGGGAGCGACCGGATCCCCACTAAAATTCTTTAGTTATTTTAATTAATATCCCCATTGAATCCGCTATTCGTTAGCAGTTCGCTAATTCCGAAATATTCCTTAGGATCATATTCTGATTGCATGATTTATTATATAGATAGAGCATATGAATTAAATTCCAATTGATTTTTATATTAGAGTGATCAAATTTGATCGAAATAAAATTTAGTACTTTCTTTTCTGTATATTATAAGAATGTGCCATGTAGTACTTTCTTTTCTGAATATTACTAGTAATACCCATCCGTACGATGCACTAGGCAAGATATTTTCATCAGTAAAATAAAAATAGATTTAACAAAAATATAATAAAATTTTGGTATAAATAAATAATATAGTCTAAGACATGTGTCATAAGGTTTATCACTAAATGTGAAACTACATTTTATCATAAATTAAAGTCACACTTCCGTATCCATTACCGTAATGAGGTTGAAACACAAAATTCAATGAATATTTTAACGAGATTATCCGCTGTCATAAAAGAACATAATATTGTCAAGGCGCTTTTAATCACTCTACCACAGATAACCGTCCTGTCCAAGTTACAATGCAATTTAATCAACCTTCTATGAAACATTGAATTTTTACATACAATTTTACATCTTCAAGAGATTTTAGGTAATCAAATCAATTTTACTATGAATTAATGATGAACTATCTTAATATAGAAACTCAATGGCCCAAAGCTTCAAGTGAATAAAAGGGTACTTCAAAATTATTGGATTTCAAAACCATGGGGTACTTTATGCTTGAGTATCTCTCATGTGCCCTTCTTGGTGGAAGGTAAATACCAGAATAGCGATAAAAGATATTGTAAATCGAAACTTGGTGTAATACTTAAACATCTCAGCAAAATAGTACACTACCAATATTTCAGCTTTATGAATCAACTGTCTTATACAAATTATTTGGGATACAAAAATCAATTGGTGATAATATGGCAAGCACGGGTAAACTATAAATCATGATAATTATTATGGTTTTTGCTGCTTTTTTATGCACAATCAAATTACCAAATAATTAACCTATAAGAAGAAATATTGAAACAAAAATCTAGAGGCAAGAACTCCAAGTAATTGCATTTTACATTTAGCAATATTAACTAAAGAAAAATATTTGAAGTACCGTATATCTTCCTTGCACAGTCACTGGATTAAATTTGAATTGTTGTTGTCGGGTGCATAAAACTAAATATGAGAATAAAAATTATAGATAGATTCAGTACGTCGTTAAAAAAGAGTACCCGCCCGTGCAATGCACGAGCATGAAAAGTTATATATATTTTTAAAATAATAAAATTTTAGTTATTAAAGTATTTAATTAAATAGAATGATGTCTTCGAAGTCATTGTAGAAAATCTACAAACCGAAAAACTAACATAAGAATAGTGAAAGAATTATATTTCCATTGAAATTCCTATAAATTTGGCTATTGAAGTATTTAATAAGAATATTGAAGTTTGATAGCGTCATTATCAAAAATCTATATCCAAATAACTAAAATACAAATAATATGAAAAATAAATTTGAGGTATCACCCTATTTGAAAGTTTATATTAAAATCATTTTAATAATGAAAACTACACTGAAATTAATATTAAATAAAATTTATTCATACATTAAATACTTATATAAAAATAAAATATCTTAAAATTTTATCTTTGAAAAAAAATCAGTAGAAATATTGAAATGATTTTAAAATATTTTGAATAGTTTCACATGCACTTAATTTAAGAATTTGATACACACTAAATACCATAATGAAATTCAATGACACTTCAATAGAAAATCCTTTTAAGGTTCCAAAGGGTTTAGGGTTTAGGGTAAAGGGGAGGGATTGGGGGTCGGGTCGGAATCGAACTCCCAACTTATAGGTTGGGAGTCCGGGAACTTGACCGCTACGGTAAGTCCACATTCCCTTCATAGTCACTTTTCTAGAATCCAACATAAATTTATAACAAAATTAAATTAAATACATTTTATCATTTACGATCACATCTCCTGAGAAAATGATATAAATGTTACCATTATTATATATTGTAGTAATAGATAATAGCGAAACAATATATTTCCTAAAATTACTAAATAAATTAAAGTATTTTGATTGAAAATCACATCTTGAGAAAACAATAAATTTTCTTACATTTTTCAATTCAAGAGTTTTTATGAGTGTGTAATAGTGATATACATCATCAATTAAATTCAATATTTTTATCTTTTTTTATATTTATTTTATAGAACATAGATAGAAAAAGAGAAAATATGAAGAGTAATTAATGTGAAGGGTTTATGTTGTAATTAATTAAAAAATTAATTTAATATAGCAATGAGAGAGCAGTTTTGGTGGAAAAAGTTTTTGGAGGAATACTCGACTTTAATATAATATAGATAACTAGATAATAATGTGCCATAAATCGTGGTTGGTATCAACTTGTAAAATTAAGATATATATTACCAAGTGATATATGTTGCCATTTGGTGGATTAGACAAGAAATTAAAATGGATAGGGAAGCAAACTACAATTAAGGAGTTAGGAAAAGCAATCAAAATATGGAATACATCGGAGGTAGGTCCTATTTATAAGGCCAATTTGATTGGGGCCCTAATGGCCAACTAACTACAATAATTAGAGAACTAAGCTAGAGATTAATTAAAACTAATCTAATACTATAATATAAATCTACTACATTACTTAAAACAAAGGAAAACAGCAATCTGCGTCGGAATCAAGGACAGCAAAAAGACTCCAAATTGCGTGGGAATGCATGGCCTTCGTCGCATGCGCGGCAATAAATTCGGTTCCGAATTTTCGGGTTGACTATTCCGGGCTTCCATGCCAGAATGCAACACAAAATATTACAGATTCTTATTATCAATAAACTAGGAATCCTTCCAATTCTCGATTTCTGATCATTCCATTAACCCAAATTCAAACAAAGGGTTGTTTGAAGAACCATGAGCACAAGTACATGGATACTTACAACAGACCATAAAGGGGGTTCCATCCTCAAAGCTTATACAGAGGTACAGTCCAGAGAGCACACTCACAAAGCTGTATGTGATAGATACCTCACACATCATGCAGACAATACTGTAGAAATAGTAAAGAGACATCAACAACAGGAGAAAAAAAAAAAAAAAAAAAAAAAAAAACCACAGGCAAAGTATGGTCCGATGGCTTCAACAAGGCCTTTCAGCATTTGAGTGTACGTAAGTGTCGGAATTGAGAAAATATATGATTATATTCAGCAGTGCTTATGGCAGTTATCAGTGTGCCAGTTTTTTCAAGTGCTGTAAAGTCTTCTGCTTGATCCATTGCCGGTCACATGGTTGGTAAGCCTGAATTGAGTGATCATAGCTGCAAACCATGACACACAATTTTCAGTATCTTTATAGCCAGCTCTACTACACAGCTGACATGTTCCATAAAATAACCAGACATTAAATTACTTTCAATTGAATCAATCACATTATTCACATCATTAAGCCTAAAGAGGCTTTGGGCATGTATGTAATAGAGGATCTTACACTAGTGCACTCATATCAGTAAGTCCATCGATGAAATTGTAGAGATCCGAGATATCATATGTAATGTCCCTTGTGGCTGGATTTAGTTCCTTGAGCTTTCGCTCATACAGTCCACAAATTCCTGAAGAATAATTTCAGAATGAAAAGTTGAGAAAGCCATATTGCATCGCAGCATATTTGCACAAACAAAGAAACTGTGTGTTAACTATATATTATGGATTTAGATTCCCTGTTTTCATTTCCCTCCAATTTATTCAGATGATATATTCAACACCACTAAAAGTATTTCCTGCAAGAGTAATCACTTTAAGTATCAGTTCCAGCAAAATTTAAAAGAAGAAAAAAAGTTCCAAGACTACTCTTGCGTCTCATTTCTTTCCACAACATGAAAACTATGTTTTTTCATCACAAAAAAAATTCAATCCTCATCAAATGAAAATCAAGACGAAGTCACGTAGCACGCGGACAATTTACATAAGCCAAAGAAAGCCCTAAGCATGCTACTGTCTAAGCAGCAACCAATTGTGGGAGAAAAAAATCCAAAAACTTGTGTCAACATTGAATAGTCGTAAGAATAACAGTGTGCCTATTAGACTGCATATACAAAAGATAAAATTAAAAGAGGTTCAGCAACCAACTATCCAAAAATGGTGCAGAAGTCTTGATCACAAGCTGAAAATCTGCCCAGTAAAGAATCATGGCACACACAGCATATTCTTACTCATATAAATATTTGTATTACAAAAATGATAATTTCCTAACTTGTCCTAAGCCACTAGCCAATGTGTGCTGCTGCTACAGTTTGTATGCGATGGGTGTTCACAAAAATACATTTTTTGCAATACGGATATGTAGCCGGCATCTATGACTTATTCTTCTTCTTAATCATAGGTTTGGGGGAATAAATAAATGAGAAATGATAATATGAGTGTTCTTTGGATTTCAATAATTGATAGTTGATGTTTAGGTGACACCGAGGGACTCAATTAGTTCGAATTGATGATAGGAATGGATAATTACAGCATAGTTGAATTATGGCAATGAATCATGGCAATGGATAATTGATATGAATCATGTCGAATTCATATCATTCCTTGATTGGTGATATACTATTAAGTTGGAAAGTCAATATCTCCATTCCTTAATTACATCCACCTATGAATAGTAACTTTTGGACTACATAAGAGTCTACTACAATTACAGGCAGCCAAACAGCAACTTCAGCAAGGGCTGAACATTCAAAGTTCAGCCCCTAACCCAACCGAATATAATTCAACAATATGAGCCTTGATAAGCGACAACACGAGCTTTGATAAGCGAGAGGTTTTAGACTTTAGTACAATAGTATAATACGGGGCGCACAAAAATAATTAATTCAACACACCCTATAGGTGTTTGGATGAAGTCTCCCAAATCTTTCTTTTTTTCAAGAAAAAAAAAGAAGGAAAAACAAAAAAGTAAAAATAAAAGTTTTATGACATCACCTGCGGTAACGGGTAGGATCAATTTGAATCCCCTTGCTTGCTTGCTGTATTGCGGAAAGGCAGCGCAAAAAACACTTGATCTAGATCAGATCTAAATGGAAAAATCTCATCTGCAAATCCAAAATCTTCACCCAACTTAACCAGACTAGAATTCCCATCTCCAACCCTGTGAAACAACAAAATCCCACCTTTGTAAAATCTATATGGATAAGGGTAACTAATATCAACTGTCGTATGCTTCTTCCATTCAACCGGATTTCCTATGATCGGGTCGCCCTCCATAAGCCATAGCTCGACATTCCCTTCTCCTGTAAGACGGCTCAGCCCGAGCTTCCCGTCATACTCCAGAAGACTCTTGTGCTGATAGACATTATCGAAATTGACGTCATCATTAACCATGGGCTCAGGCAAAGAGAAGGTGTGGAAGGACGACTCCGTGGCCTCCTCACAAAAGGAAACAACGTCGTTTCCCGTGGTTAGCCAATGAAACGTGCCTTTGCCGGACGACATGGATATGGTTGGGGACTTTATGCAATCTCGATACGGAAGTTGTAGCAGTTGTTGTGTTTCCCTCCATTGCCATATCATTGAGTCGAATATTTCACATCGATATTGGTAGTGGTAGTGGTAGTGCTTCCTTTAACGCCTTTTTCTGATAATCGAACAATCCTGAAGCGTAGAGGATTCGAACCAGAAACCACCACCATACCTACCGCGGAAGTCGGATACCTGACCTTAGGGTTAGGCAACGCTTGCCACTGTTGTGTACTCGGCTTGACTGCATAATACTGTTCATTAAAGCCCTCGCGGCCTCTCACACAGCACAAAATACCTTGATCGGTCGAGGCCAGTATCCTCGTGCATTCTGGCAAGCACCCAATGGATGACGACATCCCTGCAGCTGCCGGTTGATAAATAGAGGCAAACGTGCACTCGTAGCCATCCCACCCGGCGGGGCCCTGGATGAAGAAGCCAGATATGTTGTTCGTTCGTTGATAATATACGGGTAGAAAGCATGGATCGTCTTCTATTAGGCGCTTCCAATCTTTGCAGACACACTTGCATCTGTCCAACGTTTGTAACGAAGTTGTTCGACTCAGAATCTCGAAAATCATGTCCGGAGGAAGTTTTGGGAAGGCCATTAATTGTTAGAACAATGAAACTATAATTTATGCGTCGGCAGCTGTAACCTCAAAGGAAGAATTGGGAGCGTTGTTAGTATATATATACTAGTATCTATGACGAGAATGTCTATTTACAGTAGGATTTATATTGTTTTGTTATGTTAAAAAAGGTAACAAAATATTAGTATTAATTATATATGATATGATGAAACCGAATCTTGAAGGAAAAAGGTAGGGTTAAATCTTAAAACTTGAACATTGAATTAGATTGCCGCATCACATTCAGATTTTCTGTTATTTTCTATATATATAATATAAATTTTCTGCAGAGTTCGTTAGATTCTATATACACTCCTATGTGAAGTAAAAATATATATATATATATATATATATAGATTTTTTGTACAATTATTATTTTCTATATTTGGTATGTGTGAAGTAAAAATATATATGAAGATTTTCTGTATAATTATAAAGTCATACTTGCCGATAAAATTTTTATGAATTTTAAAATATCGTGAATTTAGAAAGTCCATAAACTCTATTAAAATTAGTTGATTTTGTAGAGACACCATGTAGTTTGGATGACTTGTATAGAATTTATAGAAATCATTTATTGTTTGGAGATATTTTGTATAATTATATTTTTTAAAATAATACGTTAGCTATAAAGAACTAAAATTCGTAGACTTTTTTTTTTGGCGAGATTGCCTATAGATCCTAGGGAACTAAGTACCAGTTAAATATGCCATTACAAGTGACCTCGGAAAATCCGGGGTTGAATACCTCAAAATTTTTCAAGACTTTTTTATATTTATATTGATTATCTCTAATTTTTTAAAATCTGTATTGAATAACTCAAAATTTTTAAAGACTTTTCAAAATCTAAAATTGAATACACTCACATTTTATAGTCCAAAAAAAAATCTTATAGTCTTATTGAATATAAACCAAATTTTGAATATCACAACGAAAGTTTTCGACGTAATCAATTAAATATTTAACTTTGTTCAAATCAAATTAAATATTATCTCATTATTACAAGCTCACATGGGATAAAGGAGATTCGTTGCAGAAGTGACTCGAAGGAGGCCTTGCGATTGATCAATGGCGGAAGATCCAAGACTCATTGGTTGGGGACCTATTTGTTGCACATAGATGAGTTAAGACTGGAATTCGATGTTTGCCAGCTTCAGCATCTCCTACGGGAGGGAAATGCTGTTGCCGACTTCCTCGCTAAGAGGGGTGTGGATGATGAGGTGTTCACGACGTGGGCATTCCCTCCGGATGGTCTTCGACCCATCTTGATGGCCGATGCGATTGGTACTTGGTTCATGAGGGATAGTTGACACTGAATACCACAGGGGATGGAGTAGTAACAAAAATATACTAGAAATTTTCTTACCATGCGCATGTAGACCTTGGATGTATCAACTAATTCATGGTAGACCTTGGATGTATCAACTAATTCATGGTAGACCACCCATTTTGGAAGAACCTAATGTGAAGAATATAATAGACTAAAACATTAAGCAACCATCACCCAAACATTACATTCTAAAGTTAATGTTTTTATACCTTTTCCAAGCTGGAGCTTGGGTGGATATGAACTGTCTGGGGATTTATCACAGTTGAATAGATGTTATCCCTCATTAGTCTTGCAGATTGGGGGAAAAACCCTGATAATATGGCTCTCTTAATTGCAACTAAATCTGTCTCATTTGATTTCAACTCGATTCCAACTCTTTCCAACAATTCCTCTAGCTTATCTCGCATCTCTCTTGCTCTCTTCATGGTCTCAACCTGTAATTGAGAATCAGGTATTAAACGGCTAAGTGGTGTGTTGGGAAAAATAAGCTCTGATACCTACTGTTGGGAAATGCTACTACGAAACACAAACACTCACACTATAGAAGACCTATGACGATTCACTCACACAACACCAACACTTTAATGTTGGTTAGCCTTTAACTAAAATTTTTAGTGCACAAGGATACTTAGGCGGCAGGGCCGACCATATATCATTAGGCGGTATAACCGACCATATATTAGTTAGGCGGCAGGGCCGACCATATAACTAATGCAAGTGCACCAAGAACTTAACAAACCAAGGCTTAACCGAGAGACTTAAACAAAGATAACACTTTTATAAATACAAAACTCAATTACAAGAGATTTCACTACTCACACCTTATCACTCCTCAATTCTCAACTCACTTCTCAACTCACACCTCTCTACTTCACTCAACTCTCCACTCTTCACCACACACTAAACCCACAACTACTCTACACTCTCACCACACTTCTACATCACTCAACTCACCACACTTACAAATGAGGGGGGGTCACCCCTATTTATAGGGTGAGCAAGTTTCTAGAGAATTCTATAAATATCATAATTAATTATTCTCTAGATTATTCTATATTACTCCCCCATTTTCTAGAATATTCTAATAAGATTATTTTAATATTTAATCTAGATTTTTCTATGGACTTCTACACAAGTCCATTTCTTCATTATTCTAAAATATTCTATTTAATGGCACTTGTAACATTATTAAGTTTGCATTGATTTCTAACATGGTGAGAAGTAAAAATGATGTACAGTACAAACTACCTACATGCTTATTACATTCCCAAGAAAAAGTACATCATGAAATTACCAAAACCGACCTATAAATAATTTCTTGTGCACCATTGAGTTGAAAAGTTTCTTTCCTTCCATTTGCTATACACCTGAGGAAGAAATAACTCACAGCAATATAACTAATAAAATTGTTTAACTTTCACGTTTAAGGCTGGGAAACAATTAAAGACACAATGTTGGTTACCTTCAATAATGCAAGGTGGTCTCCAACATCTCCAGTATGAAAACGCAAATGTGCTGTGTCTGCATGAAGTTCTTCATTCTTGGGCCGATAAAAGACAGAGTTTCCAACAGATAGCATTGCAGCAATTGATATAATCTCATTAGAACACTTGTATCGTTCGGAAGCAACAATCATATTGGATAACATAGGATCAACCGGAAATTCAGCCATCCTCCTCCCGTCCTGTGTCAACTCACCATGTTTGTTAAGTGCATTAAGAGCATACAGAAGTTCTAATGCCTTCAGCAGAGCTTCCTTTGGTGGAGGGTCCATGAAATCAAATTTAAACACATCGTTGATACCAAGGGTCTTCAGCAAAAGCACCAACGTGGACAAATTTCTCCTTTGTATTTCTGGAACAGTTTTATCATCCAGCTCATTTCGGTAACTGTATCTTGTGCACAACCGGAAACATTTCCCAGTACCTGTTCTTCCACATAGACCTGCACGATTATCAGCTGTTTCCTTTGAGATTGGAGTAGTCAACAATGATTCTATTCCAGTTCGAGGATTATAAGACTTCGTCTTGCAGAAACATGGATCAATGACATATTTGATTCCATCTATCCTCAAAGAACTCTCAGCAATATTTGCTGCCAACACAACTTTGCGAAATCCTTCCGGAGTTGATTCAAATACTTTCTGATGCTGCTCTAGTGGTATGTCTTCATATATGTGGCAGATGATAAGCATCGTGCCCAACCTTCTACTGCGTCTCAGAATAATCTCACTTGCCCTTTCAATGTCCTCCTGTTCTGTTAGGACAACTAAAATATCTCCGGGTGGCTCTGTCATATGTATTTGAAGTGCTCTAGTTACAGCAGCATCAAAGTAATCAGCTGTTGGGGATTTAGTGTAACATACTTTGACTGGATATCTTCCTCCAGGTATGTTCAAAATTGGAGCAGAAAAATAGTCACTGAATTTGTCTCGATCAAACAACGTGGCAGAAATAAGCAATTTCAAATCAGGCCGGAACCGTGCGACCCTCTACAATTGAAAAGATATAACAATTAAGACCAATTCACCAAACAATTAATGAATATTCAATTAGGAAATTTTACCTTCAGCAAGCCGAAAAGGATGTCCGTTGACAGCGTTCTTTCATATGCTTCATCCATCATCACTACACTGAAATTTATACGATAATATTATTAGCTACAGCTTATAAATTACAATAGTATATAAGAATTTCCAATGCACCTGTAACTTGAAAGGTGAGGATCCCCAATGCATTCTCGAATTAACACTTCTTCCGTCATATACTTTAAGATCGTCTTCTCAGAAGTACAATCTTTAACGCTAGTAGAATATCCTACCTGTAAGGAACAAAAAAACAAAATTCATGGCAAATGAACTTGGGAAAAAATAAAAAGCTTTTTTGCAGGATAAAAATAAGAGATACCTCTTCCCCAATGGCAACATCCATTTCATTTGAAACTTCGGCAGCAGTGCGCATTGCAGCAGCAGGGAAAGGCAGAGTGCATCCAATCTAAGGTTCAAGATGCAATTAACTCAGAACTTCAACAATACTGTAATAAATAAACTACTTACAGGTAGTAGGTAATAATGTTGCAAATGGGCAGTACTAGAAAAGTTTTACTAACAAGTAGTAGTACTGAACTACCTTTGATATTTTCACAAAAATTCTCTTATTGTTATCGGCACCCTTCCCAATATAATTTCAAGTAAATTATCATTGATGCAAGTACATTAAAGACCAATAATCCATGTTACCCATGCCCTTTTGTCTCAACTTAGTTCCTAACAGTAATCTGTTTGTCTTAATGTCACACCACACATTGGAGTACAGAAGTACGAGTATTTTAATACTCCAGTTATTAATTTACTACACACACATGTCCGGATTCCAGGCAACAACGTTCCTAATCCTACTACCTTCATCGCAAATCCAACATCTCTTGCAATTCCTGTATCCTACCTAAATTGTATACACATGGCATTATTATACGCTCATCAAATTCTACTACATTCAATTGAAAATTTTCTAACTGAGGAAAATGCAATTTCGTAAAATGAGAAAGAAAAATAGGTTTAAATAAGATGGGGAAATAATAAAAGAGAACGATTATGTAAAAATATCTCAAAACGAAAAAAACAAAAACAACAACGTAACGCATCTTTAAGCAATTAATGAAATATTTCTATTGGTGACTCGAAAGAAAATAAAAGCCTTGTTATTGAACGAACTCAGACAAATAGAGAAATGGATTAAATAAAAGCCGTGTGGTCTAATAATTTCCATCAATGTACTCATTGTTCGTGTATATACTTAATTACCTATTGGCTATTAGTACTAACTAACTTATTGCATGTTCCGATATCACATTTCTGCTAATGGGTCTTTAATATATTCTGCTTCCCCGTTGAGCAAGACTTCCCAACTCAATGAACAAGACAACACTCCGGAAATGGGAAGTCGGGACCAATCAAAGACACACTCATAACAAATTAAATTAAATGACCAACCATCTCCAAAATAACAAAATTAGAAGTGCAAAATAATACTATGAAATCCAGAAAACAAAAAACAAAAAATACTCCTACTTTACTACCTATTTAATGCTTTACCTTTCCATGCTTCGTATACCCGGCGTAGTTAAGATGTTGGGATATTTTTGTCATGTTTCCTGCCGGACGACATGGATACGGTTGGGGACTTTATGCGATCTCGATACGGAAGTTGTAGCAGTTGTTGTGTTTCCCTCCATTGCCATATCATTGAGTCGAATATTTCACATCGATATTGGTAGTGGTAGTGGTAGTGCTTCCTTTAACGCCTTTTTCTGATAATCGAACAATCCTGAAGCGTAGAGGATTCGAACCAGAAACCACCACCATACCCACCGCGGAAGTCGGATACCTGACCTTAGGGTTAGGCAACGCTTGCCACTGTTGTGTACTCGGCTTGACTGCATAATATTGTTCATTAAAGCCCTCGCGGCCTCTCACACAGCACAAAATACCTTGATCGGTCGAGGCCAGTATCCTCGTGCATTCTGGCAAGCACCCAATGGATGATGACATCCCTGCAGCCGCCGGTTGATAAATAGAGGCAAACGTGCACTCGTAGCCATCCCACCCGGCGGGGCCCTGGATGAAGAAGCCAGATATGTTGTTCGTTCGTTGATAATATACGGGCAGGAAGCATGGATCGTCTTCTATTAGGCGCTTCCAATCTTTGCAGACACACTTGCATCTGTCCAACGTTTGTAACGAAGTTGTTCGACTCAGAATCTCGAAAATCATGTCCGGAGGAAGTTTTGGGAAGGCCATTAATTGTTAGAACAATGAAACTAATAATTTATGCGTCGGCAGCTGTAACCTCAAAGGAAGAATTGGGAGCGTTGTTAGTATATATACTAGTATCTATGATGAGAATGTCTATTTACAGTAGGATTTATATTGTTTTGTTAAGTAAAAAAGGTAAGAAAATATTAGTATTAATTATATATAATATGATGAAACCGAATCTTGAAGGAAAAGGTACGGTCAAATCTTAAAACTTGTACATGGAATTAGCATGCAGAATGACCAAAATTCTGTAGGTGCATATGGTGCTAGTGGGCGGTTCATATTGTGCTAACCGGATAAGTGTTGCAATCATTTCCAATTATAAGACACTATTAATTTGGGTAATGTAATATTTACTTTCTATAATGCTTAACCGATATTGCTAGGGGACAACTCACGTCGTGCTAACCGGATAAGTGTTTCAATCATTTCCAATTATAATACACTGTTAATTTTGGTAACGTGATATTTACTTTCCATAATGCTGAACCAGTGATTCTAGTGGACAATTCATGTTATGCTAACCGAATAAGTGTTCAATCATTTCCAATTATAAGACACTATTAATTTGGATAACATGATATTTACTTTTCATAATGCTTAACCGATGGTGCTAGTGGACAGTTTACGTCGTGCTAACCGGATAAATATTTCAATAATTTTCCATTATAAGACACTGTTAATTTGAGTAACGTGATATTTACTTTCCATAATGTTTAACCAATGGTGCTAATGGACAGTTCACGTCGTGCTAATTGAATAAATATTGCAATGTTTTCCAATTATAAGCCATTATTAATTTGGGTAACTTTAGCACATAGGAGTATAAGGCTTTAGCTTAGCAATTCTGCACAAGCAGAATCAGCAACATAACCTATTCCTATAATAATATAAATTTTCTGCAGAGTTCGTTAGTTTCTATATACACTCCTATGTGAGGTAAAAATATATATATAGATTTTCTGTACAATTATTATTTTCTATATTTGGTATGTGTTAAGTAAAAATATATATGACGATTTCTGTACAATTATAAAATCATACTTGCCAATAAAAATTTTATGAATTTTAAAAGGTCGTGAATTTAGAAAGTCCATAGATTCCATTAAAAAATTTTGTAGAGACACCATGTAGTTTGGATGACTAGTATAGAATTTATAGAAATCATTTATTATTTGGAGATATTTTGTATAATTATATTTTTTAAGAGAATATGTTAGCTATAAAGAACTAAATTCGTAGACTTTTTTTTTGGCGAGACGGCCTATAGAGCCTAGGGACCTAGGTAGCAGCTAAATCTGCCATTACAAGCGACCTCGGAAAATCCGGGGTTGAATACCTCAAAATTTTTCAAGACTTTTTATATTTATATTGGTTATCTCTAATTTTTTAAAATCTGTATTGAATAATTCAAAATTTTTAAAGTCTTTTCAAAATCTAAAATTGAATACACTCACATTTTATAATCCCAAAAAAAATCTTATAGAGTCTTATTGAATATAAACCAAATTTTGAATATCACAATGAAAGTTTTCGACGTAATCAATTAAATATTTAACTTTGTTTAAATCAAATTAAATATTAGTATCTCATTATTACAAGCTCATATCAAATTAAATATTACCTGAATACATATTAATTGGATCCAATGAAATCAATATTTGGAAGTTGTGTGTCGTAGTGATTCCTCATAGGCCCTACGATTGCTGAAATCTACACCTGCTCGAAGTCACTGGCTCTCGGCATTGCTTGCTAAGATTGAAGATGTTCGTAGCTCTTTCCTCACATGTCACTTTGAGCACATCCCGAGGGAAGGAAATACGGTTGCGGATGGGCTTGCTAGGATGGGTGCAGACAGTGAACTCTTCTTCACTACTTGGACATTTCCACCGGACTCACTCCTTGAAGTCTCTTCTCGCAGAGGATGCTGCGGGACCTGGTTTCCTAGGCAATAATTTATGTTGCCGGCTATATTTTTGGTGTTGTTGTTGTTTCCTTTCAGTTTATCTTTGGTTTTTTATCTTTTTTTCCTAGCCCTTGAGGGCTGTCCAGTAAAAAAAATTCAGATGTACATTGAAATTCACGTCTATCTCAATTTTGGATTTCAACAACTTCACGAATTCAATATAGCGTTGTATAGAATTATCCCATGCATCCATTTCATTTAAAATATTAGATTCCACTATTATATTGTATGAAGGAATTTTGTACTAATATTAGCGTCCGTTTCTGTTGAAGAAATCTTGCATTACCAGCAATTATTGGAAATTTGAGTTTTATTTTTATGTTTTAAAATTATTGCGTTTAGTTAGATTGAGAATATCAAATTTCTCATCTATATAATAATCCTGAATGCTTTTTTACATGTGCAGACTCTTTTGTTCTTATTACATTTAATTCATCCTTCTTAATTTTAAAAGGATTAATCAGCCATTATATGCTCATTTTTATATCAACAACTCTTATTAAAACACATAGGCGGACTGGGTTTACACGTAATCTACTGACTAATTACACGTCATCGGACACATCATCCATATTTATATTTAGAAAATAAATATATCTATTAATATAACAAAATCTTGAAAAAATCTACATATATATTTTAAAAATATATAATTTATTACAAATATATATATATATATATATTTTGATTGTATACATAATATTTTAAAAATATTAATATTATTAAATTATTAAATAAATTTAATTAGGTTAAAAATTGATGTTTTAAAAAATATATAACCAATATATCAATCAATGTAAGGAATAAAATAAGCATATTTTAAATAAAAATATTTCATTGAAAATATGATGTAAACATTAAATTGATCCTAAAAATATTGATTAATATAAAACTACTAATAACTCAAAATATTTTATACCATTCTAAACAAATTCTACATAATTTTTTTTTCTTGTTAAAGAATAAAAGAAAGAAAAGGAAAAAAAAGACTAAAACACAACATAGTTTAATTATTAGGTATAATATCATTAATTCAGTTATCCTCATCTATTTCAATGTAAAATAAAAATGTATATAAAATTCGGACTACATTGTTATACAATTTTTTTATAAATAATTTGTATTGTAGAAGAATATAAGAAGTATATTAATATAACAATATGTAAAGATTTGTAGTAATCATAAATAGTATAGGATTGTAGCAATATTTTTACCTAAAAATGCTCTAATATTAAGTGATCATGTTGCATGTCTAAACAGGGTATAAAACATATGAATTCAATCAAACATCATTTATCATTTTATTTTTCACAAAGAATAGCTTAAATTAAACAGTTAAACATAAAATATAACTATAACCTTATCAGTTTGGCCATTTATACCCTTAAATTTTTTGATAAAAAATACACCTAAATTTATTTAGTTTAAAATTTCTATACCTTTCTACCTGAGTATCAAATTAGACATCATCAACTCAAAAAATATCTCATTTTGGTCATAAGAATTTGAAAAAAATCTCATTCAACACATTCACTTTTGAAAAGTTTTGTGCAAGCGCAAGAATTTGAAAACCATATACAATATTTAGTAATTAATTTTCCCTTTTAACTTAATACAAAAAATATAGTTAACTAATAAAAATAGATTATACTATTTAATATAATAAAATAATATACAATGAATGATAAATCAAATTATATGTATTGTAATCTATATAATAAATCCTGAATACTTTTTGGCATGTTCAGACTCTATTGCCCTTATTAATTTTAATTCATCCTTCTTAATTTTAGGGGTTAATAAGTCATTATTTACTACTCCCTCCGTCCCACAATAATATTCTCATTTGACTTTTTGACATTGTTCATTGTTCAACTTTGACTCGATATTATTGTAATTATATATTTGAAAAAAATAGTCGAGTTCGGTCTTGTTAGATTCGTCTAATTGTATAGTTTTAGAATATATATTTTACATAATTTCTACTTATATATATTTTAAGATATTAACAATTTAAAAAGTGCATTGGATTGTGTGCAGAAATGAAATGGGAACATTATTGTGGGACGGAGGGAGTATTTTTTTTTATTAACGAACCTATTTAATCCACATCAGCGCTGATTAATCATGAAGATACACCTCAGCTCTGATTAATTCAATCAATGGTATGTCAGCATCTAAAAAATCTAAAGCTCATTAAAAAAAAAAAAATTAAATAATTCCTATATCTTTCCGTTTCTTCTGTCCGTTTCTTCATTCATTCAATCGTTTCTTCATTCTTCATTTATCATTCTTTCATTCTCCGTTTCTCTCTATCTCGTTTTAACCCACCACCCCAAAGTCTTGAAACTTTCTGACGCATTGCTCTTTCTCTTCTACGCGATCGATTCAAATAAGGTAAAAATGAAATAATAATCTCTGCAATTCGTTGCTTTTTCTCTACAAATTAGTCGTCTCTGCAATTCCCGCCCCAAAGTCTTGAAACTTTCTGATGCATTGCTCTTTCTCTCCTACGCGATCGATTCAAATAAGGTAAAATAATAATCTCTGCAATTCGTTCCTTTTCCTGTACAAATTAGTTGTCTCTGCAATTCATTTATTTTTCTCTTCAGATTTATCCAAAGTTGTCGCTATAGTCACTGCATATGTATTTGATTTCGATTTTTTAATGACCCGGGGTGATGTTGGTGGAATTGGAGTGTTAATGATGCTATTTGATATTGCTCACTATATGCCTACAAGATGTTTGATAGAATGCCCATGAAAATCTGTTTGTGGGTTCCAAGTAAAGGGAAAGGGAATTTAATAAAGATTCAATTGTTTTTTCCCCACTTAAGTACGCTCAATTTATAGCTTAACTTAAGTATTTGTGCTGTGTATGTATTAATCAAATGGTGTTTGACCAACAATCGTATTTGTTCTTATCCATGCTTCAATTGTTTGACCAAAAAATCATTTGAGTTATTAACATTGTATGGAATTCAACTGTAAGTTACATTCTATGAATTTATGTTGTATTAATCTAGAGTAATCGATCAAATTCTTGAATTCTCTCATTAAAGCTTCTCAGAAATCTATATGCATGTATCTTTTCTTATTGTAGCAGTAAATTACCAAGAATTAGTTCTAGACTAAGAATTTATGGAAGTTCATATTAAGAATTATATATTTTGAAATATAATATTAGAAGTGTATGATAATAAGAACAGAATAATAGAAGGAAAAACAAATGGGGAAAGGTTGAGAAGATTTTCACTGGGCATGTTCATGAAGTGTGCAAATTGAATTTAAAAGAGTTTGTGTTTATATGCTTGAAGTAAATTAATATTAGTTTTGCTAGGGTATATTCTCTATATCTCATTCAAATTTTCTTATGGTGTATATGAAATGTCTGTCATGATCAGATTGGACTCAGGTGCAGTTTTATTGAATAATTCTGCATTGTAGTAGGGAAGAACGATAGGCGATTGGATGAGTGCTTGAGGTACTACGTTGTTACTTTATTTCTTTGTCTTCACGGGTTATGTGAGTGCTGGTTGTACTTTTCTGCATTTGAGGTATTGGGTTGATATTTTGTAATACTGTGTTTTGGTTTTCAGATAGTCAAAACTAGTAAACTTTAAGAACTGGAACTCAAATCTCTTAAGAGACACCATTGTCTTAACTGGTTTACTGAAAGAATTTTGCATTCAAGGCCTGGCAAGGCCATCTATATTATGTATTAGAATTGTCTTCAGGATACTCAAGTTAAACCAGACAAGGCCATCTACGTTATAATTTGAAGGAGTACAGTCAGAAAATTAATTCTTGGTTATCTTCTACGACAGTCCTTTTGTTCTTGACTATCTAGATGTTGTGATTGATTTAAATCATTTCCAACAAGAAATTTTATGCTAACTAAGCAAGTAAGACCTTTTCCTCTTTGAATATTGAATTAGATGACTGGTTACATTGTGTGATCAGTTGCGTTGGGTTTTTATATGTTACACCTAGAATTTCCGTACTCTACAATCACACACATTTTTACTTATACCATATATATTGATTCAAAATTTCTATATTGAGATAACTCTTTTACAAAACAATTATACTGCAATCTTTGTGCATTTGCAACAAAAAAAAAAAGTGAATTTTAGACCTGCCGAATGTTAGTATTCTCAATATCAAGATTCAGCGAAACTCATCTCTGAATATACTTCAATAATAAACTATATGGACTATAATAGTAACTGATGTAAATATAGTTACTGACTAAATAGTAACTGGCATTTTTGTTATATGTTTAACAAAGAAATTATGGCACATGAATATTTTAATGATACCAAATATTTCATTTATCAGATTTTTGTTATAGATTAATATGATCCATGAATTATCTATTTGATGTTGAGCGACTCCAAGTATTTATGGCGGATCTTTGATTCCTTGGCGGGCAGTCACTATTAAGCATGCCACATAGAACACTTTTAAAGAAGGAGAAATCTACTCTATCCAAAATTTTGTCGTCAAAGACTGTGGCAAGGATCCCCTCAGATGCACGAACTTGGACAACCAAATTCAGTTAACAAACTATACTACAGTAGTTCCAATTCTTGATGACTCAACAACAATACGGAAAATGCAGTTCGATTTTTTTGACCTTGGTGATGTACAAAAATTGCTTAAGCCTGAGGCCAACAAACTGATCGGTATATGGAAAAAAAATAATAATTGTATTTTATATTACTATTGTATTATAATTATGTCAACTAACATGATTAACTACCGATATTATAGATATGCTCCATGATAGAGATGATCTCCAGCGCAAGTCAAATAGAAATGGAGTTGATCAATCTACTTTTAGGTTCGTCCTTACAGATGGGAGTTGATCAAGCCATATAAAGGCAATATTTCTTTTTAATTTTTGTTATTGTATTTAAATAATAAATATTTCAGCTACTTATTAGTTCTTTTAAATATAATATGCAGATCTAATGGAAACATGGTGACTAATGGATGTCACGGTAGCTCATATCCATGAATATTATCTCTTTAGCTTGCCTTTAAATTCTATGTTATATTCGAACAGTTTTGTAGGGATAAGACATTTGATGTATCATGCACTTCGATAAATTTTTTTTTCTTTTATTAATTTAATACTTGAGCATTTTATACTTACCGAACTGGAGGAAGCTTTTAGAAAGCTAGCCCCTGCCAGAACGGCCGCTTTGTCTTCCTGTTATTTAAGCCACAAAGATTGATTTTTGTTCATGCATTATCCTTTCTAATAGTGCTAATCTCTTTTCTAAGGACTCTATTCTGAGAATTGTAGACTTATTATGTAAAGCAATTCAATCTCTATCTTCTTTTTCTGTATCAGGTAAGTTTCTACCAAAAAAAAAAAAAAAAAAACACTTCCAGAAAGCAATTATCGCATTGAGCTTATATTGGAATAAAAATATGGATGTATTTTAGATTTTTAAAATTTAGTAAGGGTATACTTATATTGGGGTAAAAATGTGGATGTATTTGATGTATTTTATTTTGATAATTATCTAACAAATTATTAAATTATTTATTAAAAAAAGGCATTGCCCGTGCGCGGAGCGCGGGCAAGAAATACTAGTATCTTTAATTTTGAAAAGTAATTTCATTATTAATTATATTTAGATTCTTATTTTATTTTATTTAAAAAAGTTTATTTCATTTTAATTTTTTTTCAGATTTTTTTTATTTTTATTTCATTAGATTTTCTCTAACAATAAATACAGTTATCCAGATAGAAAAAATAATTTATAATTATTAAAAATATGCTAAAGAAGAATAACCTTAAAAGACTTGGTATCGGAGTATAAATTCAATTTTAGAGCTTATAATAATAATAAAAAAATAATAAAAATTTAATTAAATTAAATAAAAATATTAAGTACCAAATATAATATCATATATTATAGACTTGTTGCAAAATTCATGGGGTGGCCTAGGCCAGTCCTTTCATTACTGTTTTTTTTTTGCCCCTGACATTCTCACATGAAATATGTACCGAACCAAATATAGACATGTTTCATTTCATAGTCTTGGATCCCCGAATCAAACATAGAGATATTACATTAATTTTTCATGTAATTATACTCCCTATGTTTTCTCTCTTTCTTTCTTTCTTTTTTTTCCTTTTTTGTTGCACAGCATATACAGAATAAGAAATGGTGGTGGGAGCCCATGCCACACAACAAAGGAATAAAGGGGAGGGATATGAGCCGGATGGAGAATTGAACCCTCACCCTATAGGTTGAAAGTCTGGGGACTTGATCACTAGGGTACGTCCCCATCCCCAACCTTTTCTGTATTGGGAGTTTTGATTGGTATGCAGTCTGCCTAGGAGAATGATTTCCAAAACGTGATTATTGAGTTGGATTATGAAGCTGTCGTGAGTCTCATTGAAGACCATTAAGTGGAAGATGAATATTTTGCTCCTTTGCTACGAAGTTTTTTGGAGATGCAATCATGGAATTGGCGTGTCCGATTTAGTCTTGTACCTCGAGAAGCTAATAGGGCGGCTGTTGATGCCTTACTTCGATGTAACATGAATAGATATATATGGTTTGGTCACATTACTCGTCCTCCCGAGATCGCATGGGAATCATGCATGTAAGGCCCTCTCTTGAATAAAATTGGCCATTTGGCCTTCCTTTTACCTCAAAAAAAATAAATAAACATCTAGAGACGGCTAAATATTGTAGAAAATGTACAAATCAAACCAAATTAAAAAAAAAAAAGGGAAAAGAAAAAGAAACACTTCATGTTGAAAGATACAATGAAACATCATTATCCCAAAATTGTAGGTCTTTCAAATTAGAAAATTCTATTAACTTCATACCTACGTTACTACACATAAAATTTGTTATTCCCTCTCACCTTTGTTCATCTTTAGTAGAGAAGAAATTCCAAATACCAAATGTAATGATTACACTTCAAATTTTCTTTTTTGCCCCTCCTTTATTTACACAAAGTAAAAGAGTAATATTGGAAAAACATAATATAAAGATAGAAAACAATAACTATTTTGAAACACATTTTTGTTTCTAAAAAGACAACTAAAAATATAAAGATAGAAAACAATAACTATTTTGAAACACATTTTTGTTTCTAAAAAGACAACTAAAAAGGAATGAATGGTGCATTATAGAAGGTGAGACCGTGAGGGTAACTACTTAAATAGTTGCAATATAAACCCAGAACCAAAACCAAATCCAGTTGAATGTTTATCCATTTATTCGAAACCCCGATTCCCTTTTGAGATCAGTTAGCTGAACTAAAAGCATTTAAATTTATTATATAAAATTAGGGATCCTTCCAATACTTGATTTCTGATAGTTCCCTTAACCCAAATTCAAACAACGGGTGGTTTCAAGAACCATAAGCACAAGTACATGGATACTTACAACAGACCATAAAGGGGTTCCAAGCTTACACAAAGGTACATTCCAGAGAGCACCCTCACAAAGCTATATATGATACCTTATATATCAATCATGTGGACAATACTGTAGGAATAGTAAAGAGACATCAACGACAGATTTAAAAAAAAAAAAAAAGGACAGGCAAAGGATGGAATGATGGCTTCAACAAGGCCTTTCAGCATTTGGGTGAACATAGGTGTCGGAATTGACGAGAAAATATAGGATTATATTCAGCAGTGCTTATGGCAGGTATCAGTGTGCCAGTTTTTTCAAGTGCTGTAAAGTCTTCTGCTTGATCCATTGCCGGTCACATGGTTGGTAAGCCTGAATTGAGTGATCATAGCTGCAAACCATGACACACAATTTTCAGTATCTTTATAGCTAGCTCTACCACACAACAAAATATTCCATAAAATAACCAGAAATTAAATTACTTTCAATTGAATCAATCTCTCTCAGCATTAAGCATAAAGAGGCATTGGGCATGTATGTAATAGAGGATCTTACACTAGTGCACTCATATCAGTAAGTCCATCGATAAAATTGTAGAGATCCGAGATATCATATGTAATGTTTCTTGTGGCTGGATTTAGTTCCTTGAGCTTTCGCTCATACAGTCCACAAATACCTGAAGAATAATTTCAGAATGAAAAGTTGAGAAAGCCATATTGCATCGCAGCATTGTAATTGCATGCAGCATATTTGCACAAACAAAGAAACTGTGTTAACTATATTATGGATTTAGATTCCCTGTTTTCATTTCCCTCAAATTTATTCAGATGATATATTCAACACCACTAAAATTATTTCCTGCAAGAGTGATCACTTTAAGTATCAGTGCCAGCAAAAAAAAATTTAAAAGAAAAAGTTCCAAGACTATTCTTGCGTCTCATTTCTTTCCACAACATCAAAACTATGTTTTTTCATCACAAAAAAATTCAATCCTCAGCAAATGAAAATCAAGACGAAGTCACGTAGCACGCGGACAATTTACATAAGCCAAAGAAAGCCCTAAGCATGCTACTGTCTAAGCAGCAACCAATTGTGGGAGAAAAAAATCCAAAAACTTTTGTCAACATTGAATAATCTTCTGCGGTGTAACTAAATTACCAAAAGTCTGGCATAAAGAAAAACTAAATTCACATAACAACAGTCATAAGAGTAGAGCTAGCACACACACGGAGTAAAAAACAGTTTATGCATACCGTCCATTGCTTGACTGATTGACTCATAATCCATGAAAGTACGCGTTGCTCTGTGCTGAGATGTTTGCATAAGAATAATAGTGTGCCTATTAGACTGCATATACAAAAGATAAAATTAAAAGAGGTTCAGCAACCAACTATCCAAAAATGGTGCAGAATTCTTGATCGCAAGCTGAAAATTTTCCCAGTAAAGAATCATGGCACACACAGCAAAAGCTAAAAATGCCAGACTGCGGAGAGAACAAATTAACAACACCAACATCCCATCCATCCATTTTAGTTTTTCTTTTTTTTTTTTTTCGTCACAAAGAGTGCGTAGAAGATTCCTCTTTCATGGGAACAATATATAATCAACAACATAGAAGACAAATAAATCCCAGAAAAGAAAACTTCAGGCAATAGAAAAAGAGTACATTTAGTTCGATATAAATAAATCGTCAAACAATTTTCCACGAATAGCAGAAAATGTCAGAAACAACGGAAAAAAAACATGAACCGTTGGTTTTAACATCGGCAGTAGAAACAGACTAAATCGAGATTACGCCAAGATGAATCCAAACCTAACTCCAATTCCAATAAATTTGCTACAAAAGAGGAGATCAGTTTGACAATCAAATGAATCCGTAAAAATGGATGGTGCAGTAAAAACAGAGAGAGGAAAGCATTACCATTTGGAAGGAAGAGGATGATCAGCAGCAGCAGGTGAGGGGAAATTAGTGGGAGGAATTGACGGGAGACTTGTGCGGCGACTACCTAGGGCGGGTGAGACTGAGAACTGAAAAAGGGCAACGGAAGGGAAAGTGGAAATATCTAGTACGGAGTAATAGTAATAGTAGTAAAAAAAATTAAAAATGCCAAAATAATGCTTTTATTTTTAGTTTTTACTCCATATAACTTCAAATATATTTTTAATTGCTCTTCCAAAAAAAAAAAATATATTTTTAATATAGTAATAGTAATAATGCTTTTATTTTTAGTTTTTAATAACAATCAACAGCCACATTTTTCAAAAAAAACACAATGAGCTCCCCTGCGAACTCGTTCCCTCCGCTCCAGTCCGGTCCTGCGTCACCCCCCCCTCCGACCATCCCTGGCCTGCCGCCTGAAACCTTAGTGTTCTCCGGTGGTACAACAGTTTCCTTCAGAGACAAAGTACTGAAAGGTAAGAGTCCTCCCCCCAGCTCCCTTACTGAAGTCCCTAACAAAGAAAGACTGGTGAAACTGGAATTCCTAGGAGGAGACCGACTGAAACCTAGAATCATCCTTGATCCCCAGATTAAGGAAAGAATCTGCAAACCCTTCGAGGATGGCCTCATCATCTCCCTGCTCGGTAGAAAGATTGGTTACTTGGCCCTCCATGACAGGATCTCTAAGCTCTGGCAGATAGAAGACCGCTTCGACATGGTTAACATGGATTCGGGATACTTCCTCATCAAGTTCGAAAGGGCAGAAGATCGACTGAGAGTCCTGAATGGCGGACCATGGGTGATATTTGACAGTTACTTGACGGTATGCCCATGGCGGCCGGATTTCATTGCCAATGAGCAAACCCCTAAGAAAACCCTTGTTTGGGCTAGATTTCCTGGACTCTCATTTGAATACTTTGATGAGTTCATCCTTACTACTATGGCGGCCGGGCTGGGTCGTCCTATCAAAGTAGATGCCATGTCCAGGGATGTCAATAGAGGCTGCTACGCACGGGTGTGCATCGAGATCGACTTGAGCCTCCCCGTTGTGTCAAGCGTCTGGATTGGTGATCGCTGGCAGAAGGTAGCCTACGAGGGACTTCACCTCCTTTGCTCATCGTGCCAAAGATATGGCCATGCCAGCCACAGCTGTCAGCAAACTCCGGCCACCGGGACGGTGGCAACGCCGGCAGGGGCTACTATAGGGGCGGACAAACCAGTCCAAGGAAAAGGTGACTATTCTAAGGGCAAAACCAAGGCGACAGTAACCCCTACCTCAAATGGTAACACTTCCAAAACCAATATTTCTGTCCAGGAAGTAGGTGAGCAGAGTAGCATCAATGGGGATACTGTGAACGTTGGGGGAAGCAGTGCTTTGGCAGGGGTTGACTTATCCCAGGAAGTGGCTGCACAAGAGACAAATCCAGAGATTTCTGCTCCTCGGACAGACAACATGGTCACAGATGCGGCGCCCGTGAATTTCCCCGAATTGCCCTCCCAACCGGATGTGGGAGAATGGATTAAGGTCTCCAAGCGCAAGCCTTATAAGGCCAAGAAAGGCCCAGCCCAGATTGGTATTGCCCCCCAACCTCTTAAAGAGATGAACCCCAACCTACGGCCCATTAAGAAGAAAGGCCCACTGAGTAAGACCAAAGTCACCATATTGACTAGGCCCGTTAAAGCCCAGTCCCTCTGCCAGGCTTTCTGCTCCCAATTAAACGACAACCCTACCCTGAACAAACGGCCCAGATCGACGCCGGCTCCGTCTCCGGGGAAAGAACCTGAATGGCAATCAAGAGAGGACCATGAGTACCCCTCAGACTATGAGGCGCAACCGCAGAAGGAAAATATCGAACCCCGAAGTGTTGAAGATGGTGACAGCGCTGCTGAGGAAACTCCGGATGTGGACTCCGAAATGCACTCTTGAGGTAACCCTGGCTGTCCTTCCCCCCCTCCCCAATTGTTTAATTATGAAGTTCAACAAATTCAAAGTGTTAGCTTGGAATATTGGAGGTATCATGGGCAATTGTGCTAGGAGAAGTCTTCGGGACCTTATCCGCCGTTGTGATCCGGACATTCTCATCATCCTGGAACCACAATCGGTTTTTGATAAGTCTAGTTATTTCCTTCTGAATTTGGGGTATTCGCCTATCTGTTACCAAGAGGTGCTGGGTAAATCAGGAGGTATTTGGATTCTTGTCAGGATTGGTATCAATGTGACTGTGGATATCCATGATGTTAGGGACAGGATGCTCACGGTTTGTCTATCCAATGACTCTTGCTCTTGGTTTCTTACCGCCATTTATGCTGCGCCCAACTACAACGATCGGCGGGCCAATTGGTCCTCTATCAGCCATCTCTCGGGTTCGATTGAGGGGCCGTGGGTAGTAATTGGTGACTGGAACCAAATCCTCTCCTCGGAGGAAGTCAGGGGAGGGCTCTACAATACTACTCGAGCGGAGAAATTTGGGGATGTCCTAGACTCTTGTGGTCTCGCCACCATTAACACCCAAGGTGGCTTGTTCACTTGGTCGAGGCCTATTGGGGATGTGCACACCATCTACAAACGCCTGGATCGGTGCGTTTGCAACCTTGAATGGCTCAATCAGTTTCCCAATGGTTTTGTGCAAATCCTTCCTAGGATTGGGAGTGACCACAACCCTCTCCTACTGTGGTGTGGCCAAGCCCCCATCTTGGCTGGAGCCAAACCCTTTAGGTGGGAGGCCGCCTGGGCTATATCCGAGGGGTATGATAAGTCTGTCAGTAATGCTTGGAACAGCCCCTCCGCCCCCATATCCCAACTATTGGACTCGGTTAAGGATGCTTCCTTGGCATTCAATAAATCCAGGGGAGGTAACTTGAAATGGAAAAAACTCAAAACTCTCAAGCGGCTGGAGGGTGTTACTCGAGCTCTGGAAACGGTTGACTCAGTTCGCCTCATCCTGCTGGAGGCTGACCTCAGAAGAGATCTTGACTCCATTTTGCTTCAGGAGGAGTTGTACTGGCAACAACGTTCTCGGGATAAGTGGATTCGGGCAGGGGACAGGAACACCGCTTATTTCCACGCTAGGGTGAAAGCTAACCGAAATAGAGGGAGGGTGCACGGCCTCTACATCTCAGAGGATAACTGGTGTGAGGATGACCTTCTGCTCAGGGATCATGCTCGGGCATTTTTCCTTGCCAGTTTCAGTAATGCTTCCTCCTACAATGATCCGGCAATGAACTCCTCTGATTCGTTTGATGCAATCCCCCCTTTCACCCCTCTTGAGGTGGCTGACAGTGCCTCGCTATGTGAGGCCCCATCCTTCGAGGAAGTCACTGCTACGGCTATGGGACTGAATGGAGACTCGGCGCCGGGGCCGGACGGATTTCCGGGCTCCTTCTACCAACGGTACTGGTCTATTGTGGGGAAACAGGTGCATGAGTTTACTTTGAATGCCTTCTTACGCCAGTCCTTCCCTCAGGTGATATCGAAAGCCTATATTTGTTTGATCCCCAAAACCTTGGCTCCAACTAGCTTCACTCAATTCCGCCCCATCACCCTCTGCAACGTCACCTACAAGATCCTCACTAAAATATTGGTACAGAGATTGAGACCCTTGCTTCAATCTGTGATATCTGCCAACCAGGCGGCTTTCCTACCTGGTAGAGGACCGGCGGACAATGCTTTAACTACTCAGGAACTTTTGGGGCACATGGGGGGTGCTCGCTCCAAAGTTAAAAGCTTCATCCTCAAAATCGACATTGCCAAAGCCTACGACAACGTGCAATGGAAGTTTCTTGAGCACTGCCTGAGGGACCTGGGACTTCCTGCGAGCTTTGTCAGCCTCGTCATGTATTGTGTTACCTCCCCTACTTATTCAGTCCTTTGGCATGGCCGGACCACTGACGAATTCTCCCCAGGCAAAGGTCTTCGCCAAGGGGACCCGATCTCTCCCTACCTCTTCCTCATTACTATGGAAAAGCTTTCACTCCTCATCCAACAAGCTGTTGACGTGGGTAAATGGAAGCCTATTAAACTCTCTGAAGACAGCCCAGGGGTCTCACATCTCCTCTTCGCGGATGACCTCCTCCTTTGTTCTATGGTCGACCAGGACAGTGTTCTCTCTATTGTGGAATGCCTTGACACCTTTGCGGCTGCCTCTGGATTATCCCTTAATCCTTCTAAATCCAGTTGGGTTGCTTCCAAATCTGTCACTGAGCAGGATCGCAACTGGATCACTGAAACTCTTCATGTCAGGCCTGTGGCGTCCTTCGATAGGTACCTGGGGTTTCCCCTCCCCTTTGGACGGCCTCGACGCAAGGATTTTGATTTCCTTATTGATAAGATTGACTCCAAATTGGGAGGATGGGCCAATCAATTCCTTAATAAAGCTGGTAGGCTCACGCTGTGCAAAGCCATTTTGTCGGCCATTCCTACATACTTCATGCAAATACACTGGCTCCCGGAAGCGGTGTGTGGGGCTATTGATAGGAAAATTAATAAGTTTCTCTGGAAAGGGGGCACAAACAAGGGGCTACATCTTGTGTCCTGGGAAAAAGCGGCGTCTCCGACTGCCTGTGGGGGATTGGGGCTCCGCAAAGCTCGTCTCATGAACATTGCCCTCTTGGGGAAACTTTTCTGGGGCATTATCCACTCTCCTAAGAAATTGTGGGTGCGTCTTCTGGATCACTGGTGGCAGATCTCAGCTCACCCCTTTGGCTTCCCAACCACTGGTTGTTCTCACATCATCCGGACTCTTCACAAGATTGAGCCCTACCTCAAAGAGGGGTTCAGACTTCGTATTGATAATGGGGAGACCTCCTTATGGTTCTCGGAATGGTGGAAGGGTAAACAAATCGGCCCTCTTCTACCCTTTGTGGATAGCCATGATGTTGACCTTCAATGCAAGGATGTGATCTTAAATGGTAATTGGAACTGGGATGGCGTTTACTCTACCATTCCCCCTTTGCTTATGCAGGACCTATGCTCTTCGCCCCCTCCTGCTATCCATCCCCTTGTCCCTGATATGTGGGTCTGGAAGGAGGATCCTTCGGGCAAATATTCGGTTCGGTCGTCGTACAAGCTCCTTGCCAATGGTACCAGTAGTGACACCAATTGGAAGTGGCTATAGAACTCCAAATACCTGGCCAAATACTGCTTCTTACTCTGGCTTCTCTCCCACGATGCCCTGCCAGTCAACCGCCTTCGTTTCCGGAGGAACCTGGCACCCAACCCCTTATGCTCTCTCTGTGGGGTGGATGAGGAGAGTTGGGACCATTGTCTTTTCTATTGTGAGTGGGCAACTCACCTGTGGCAGCTCCTCCGTCTCCCTATCCCTCTCGACTGCGGGCAAATCCCTAAAGACCAAATCAAGGATTTTTTGCGGGGTATGCTGTCTAAGTATGGTCCTATTTTTGTCGTGGCTGTGTGGGCTATTTGGGTTGAAAGGAATGGTCGAATCTTTAGAGGAAAGCATAAACATCTGTGGCTCCTGCACAGGGAAATTCGACACACTTACTTTGCCATACAACGGGGCTGGTTGGGCCACCCTACTGACAATCCTCCCATGAGGTGGGTGCACTGGAACGCTGATGGTAGCAGTGACACTGTACTCCATGTGGACGGAAGCTCGCTTGGCAACCCTGGACGATCCGGATTTGGATTTGTGATTCGGACAACTGGAGGACAATGAATCAAAGGTGGCTGTGGTTTCATTGGTTGTACCACCAACATGCACGCTGAGCTCTCAGCCTTGGATAGAGGACTCGAGGTGGCGGAGAGCCTGGGCTTTGGCAAGCTGGTCTGCTATTCTGACTCCACTGACGCCATCAGGGCTGTTAAGGGATCCAATATCTTCCATCCGTATGCGCCTCTGCTCCAGCGCATTCGTGATCGGTTGAACTCCTTTGAAGAGGCCAAGTTGATTCATGTTCTGCGAGAAGGAAACCGGGTGGCTGACATCTTAGCCAAGTTCGGGGCGTCGAAGGAGGACCTTTTCACTACGTGGGCCTACCCTCCGGACCTTGTCTCGAGTGAAATTGCTACTGATGCATTGGGTGCTTATTTCCCCAGATTGTAATGTTGTTTCCCCTGTTGCTTGTTTGGTTGTTTCCCCTCCTGTACCCTCTTTTTGCTTTCTTCTTTTTTGATTTGTGATATGTTACCTGGCCTATGGCTTTCCCAAAAAAAATATATTTTTAATCAGTACTAATTCGAAGTATATATATAAATAAAAATTATAAAAATTTTAATGTTTTAAAATACTTAGATAAGTTTAAAAACCAATAGTAATGTATTTTCTTTTACATAACTGTATTAAAGAATTTTAGCAAAAAATATTTTTAATTAATAGAATAATTAATAAAACAGAATAGAAAAAGTTATGCAACTAATGAATATAATAAGATATAATTCTAGCCTGTTGTTATGCAAAAAAGATAATAATAATAAGATATAATTTAATTAGTTTTTTTTTATATAATTATACTATAATTTAAATAAGTTGAACATTTATATATCCAGCAAGAGTGGTTTCTAGCTGTAAATACTAGTTCTACTGCGGAGTATTGACTAATTACAGTCTACAGTATTATTTTTGGAAAGATACAGTCTACTGTCCTTGAGACTAGTACTGAATGATTTTTCATTAGCTGTAATGTAAATTGAATAATCTTTATTTTTATTAACTTTCATTATACTCCATACATACATTAGTACTAGGACAAGGTCTTAGTTTAATACTCTCAAATTTCAAGTTTATAGGTACATATTCTAATAATATACGTTTACTTGCATTCCTTATTAACCTAAACCCGAGATCAAAGTTATTCTTCATGAGAATTTTTTTGTTTATTTTGTGAATTATTTTTTTTTTTTAGGAGCCATTGAAGGCCTGGAAAGTGGTGGTGGGGAATCGAACCTCCAACCTTCCGTTGGAAGTTAGGGGACTTAATCACTTGGGCTAAGTCCTCATCCCCTTTTGTGAATTACTTAATAAATATTTTGTTTATTTTTCTATCCACCAATTAAAAAAAAAATCATATCGTATAAAAATTATTTTAGTGGATACATATGTTCTTTTTTGGTGAACTAGTAGATATATATGCTGAATAGAGGGATTTAAAAAAGTAATGTATATAATAAATAATGTAAAACAAGAAATTAAATACAAAAATTAATGAATGTTTTAATCTTGAGAAATTCCCCCAAAAATATAAATCATGGTAACATTGAAGAATCATATAGCAACTGTAAACCAACAAATATAAGCAATTTCTGTACAACACAAACAAACAAACTGTCACCCCTACATAAGCCTCTGAGAATGTGTGTATCTTCAAAAGTGGGGTTTCTCATTCTTGAATGTGTGTATCTTCAAACGTGGGGTTTCTCATTCAATGGAACCATCTGCAAGCCATCATCATCACCTTCACTCTCACCCTTGATTTTCCTAGACGACACATCAGAACTGGAAGGGATCAAAACCTCTGATGAATCCACATTAGGCACCAAGAAAATCAGCCCCAACGTCGACAACCTCAGCATGTTCCGAATCAAAACCGCCAGCCAGAGGTTCTCGAAATCGGTCCTGGTAATGCGCAGCAGATGAAGAACCATTCCGCCGCCCCATTTTGAGGTCAGGGACCCGAAACTGTCGATGCACATCAACAGTGCAAAGAACGTGCCCTCAATCCCGGACGGGCAGAGCTGCGAGCTCAAGACCATCATGGGCATCCACCGGATTCGACTAATGATCCGGGAGACACATTCTTCAAGGATCACGAAGAAGTAGTCAGGAATGCCGAGAGCCAGGTTCCATCGTAGGATGAAGATGAGGTCGAGCATACCAGACAGGCCGTAGAGGAGCTGCGCGAAGAAGATCAAGGCCCTGAAGGGGTAGTCTTTCAGGGCCTTGTGGTAGATTACGACTCCAACTAGGGAAGCTGTTGCGCCTACTGCGTATATCATCCCGACAAATTCCTGCACAGATAATGAGAGTTTTTTTTCCTTAACAAGGAATGAGATTACAATCTTGAAATTGGAGAGGGAGGGAGGAGTGCCTGGGAGAAAGCAGGGCCGGCTTTTGGATCGGTGTACCAGTAAAATTGACCTTCGTGGGTGCTGATGCTTAGAGATAAAGAGAGGTACATGTAGAGTGAGGGCTTCCAGACTTGTGGGAATCGGATGGTTCGGTACATCCCATTCAATGCGTCTCTCAACTTATGCACTGGCTGTATAAACACGGAAAGATAAAATGATATGAATGTGTTATTGAATCCCTCCATCTAAACACAACAGAGAGAGATAAGAGAAGATAAGTCTGGACCTTGTGCTCAATATCAGCATCTTCAAGAGTTAATTTTCTTGGCTCATAGATCACAAAACCTAGCATGATCAGCATAGCGGATGGAATAGCCAAAAGCCCCAACGACAGCTGAAACACGTGCGAAAAAAAGATCGATCATATGATCAATATGTACAATGTGTGTGTTCGTATAGGAAATATTCATACAGCTACCCAAGAGAAATTAACAGATTACCTGAGCTCCAAGATGGTGAACAAAGAAACCACTGGTGGAGTACCCCAACAGAGCACCAGTCGAGGAGCAAAACCCACAAAGCGTTTGCATATCAGCAGCCAAAGTCCTAATCTCAATGCTGTTCCTTGCAATACAGGCATCAATGGTTACATCTGCAATCACGATCCCAGCCGCTACCCCTATCAGACAAGTCAAAGCGCCAATCACCACCATTTGACCTCCTGCTGCCACTGACAGGGCGGACACCAACCCGACAATCCCAGCCAACACAAAGTATGGCCTGCGTTGATAACCTTTCACAGGAAGAACATCTGTCAGGAGACCCCAAACGGGCTTCATCAATGAAGGAATATAGTACAGGCCTATGAACAGCTGTGCTGCTGATGGCTTCACCTTTTGGACATCTTTCCAGTAGTAATCCGACACCACCTTGAAAAATGAGCCGGAAAAGCCCTGACTCAAGCCGTAGACGAGGACGACTCCGAGAACGAAAGTGGGGCTTAGTCTTGTGGAGAGCATTTGCAGCCATTGGAATGGCTCAAGAATGATGGAGACAAGGCTGTTTTGGGGGAACTTCTTTGAGTAATAATCATAATCATCCCGATTCTGATTCCCTGGAATCCTTCTCGTTAATGGCTCTTCCGATTCATCTTCCTCCAAATGTTTTGGATTGAGGTTCTGCATTTCTGAAGGATGAATTCTGGAGACAAGATCATGAATATTGGAGGAAGAACTGACACAGATCCAAGAAAAATTAGTAGTCTTCTACACATTGAAACATTACAAAATAAAATAAAAAATAGAAGAATTTTTTTTTTATCCAGTAGTCAACTAGGGACGGTTGATTCCCAATGTAAGTATATTATATTGACCTCGTGATGTCAACTCTTACACATTAACTGCCTCCAGCTCTACCTCATTACCCTGTAAAATATGAACAAATTGGTGTTTCAGGACATCTAAGAGTTCTTACTGTCATTATTATATTACTCCCTCCGTTTTTAAAAAAATGCAACATTCCTTCATTTGACGCAATTCAATACACATGTTTAACGCTTAATATCTCAAATTCTGTAAAAGTAAAAATTATAAAAATTTGATATTATAAAACTACGCGATTAGACGAATCCAACAAGATCTCACTTGACTATATTCTATCTTTATATAGTTGTGTTAAAAGTTAAATCAAAGTTACTCAATGAATAGTAACAACTATGCAAATGTTTCATTTATAAAAAAACGGAGGGAGTACTAGATAGTTGCTACACGTATTAAATCCAAGTTCTAGAAATCCTAATATGCAATAAAGAAGCATTGCCTACCCTAAAAACTAGGTACCAATGTGGGACGAATGCAAGCATTACATGCTTTTCCACAGCCTAATCCACAATAGCTCCATCAATTACCAATGCGGCCTAGTTTGTTTCCTGGGTTGCCTCTTCTTGAGCACTCAATTATGTACAATATCAGCTACTTTCCTATGCTTCTCTTTCCTTTCTGGGAATGCAGGTAGAGCTAGAGTTAGGATGGGGTGGCTTAGTCTGCTATTTCAACATTTTTTCTTATCGATAGATAGTGAAGCCCTTATTAGAGAAATACATCCGGTTCATATAGAGTTTTAGTATATATGGATCCTACTGGTCGAAAAAGCTTAGTATCGTACAAGGAGGCAACCTATTCATCTTTTATGAAGTGTTACAAAAGGATGTGTTCCATGCGGCCTTTCTATATGCAATACTTACGTTTCGATGTTTAGTCCACAACAATGTATCTGCAGTGAACTAAGTAAGAATTGCTGTACAGAAGGTATAAGATGTTTCTGATGCAATCTCTGTAAATATAGGCACCTTTGCACATGATAACAAATTTATGCGATCTTTAAATAATAACAACGCTGTGTATTCTGAGGCTCTAAGCATTCTTAGTTAAGACATTCAAAATAATGCTTGCATGCACAAGATACCAAGATTAAAATTTCTCAGAAAACAAAATTATCCCTTGCCTAAATCAGCATAATTCACTGGTCCAATTATCAAGAAACCTATGATATTATGTCACCAATACAGCTTTCATTCTCCTAAGCAACAGCTTTGTCTCTAAACGCATTCAATAAACACTAAACAGCGAGTTGCATAAGAGATAAAACTTAAAAATAACTTGTTTCCTTACCCATCTGTCCCACACCAATTGGATTGTAAAACTCCAGCACATCCCACCTGATAATGACTCTCTTTGGAGGCCCTAAAATGTTAAGGTAATACACAAAAGAGCTTACCCTCTTCAACAGTCTAAACATAACCGTTTGATCTGTGGTCTGGGGAATGGAAATATGACTGTGCTAGGGTCACAAGGGTTCATCGACATGTGGCTCATAGGTATAGAGATAGGAGAAGCTATCTATCTCCCAATATCAACACACAAGTGGCCAAGGAAAAGAATGAACATGTTACAATTTTTCCATGATAGATAAAATGGAAATATTTAACTATGAAGATTACAGGGGAAAACTAGAGGAATTAGTAACCAGCTCTCATTCACAACAACTACTGTGAACAGAACATCATGCATGTAATTGTTACTGTTTGATATATGTATACAAACACCAGCTCACGAGCATAACATTGACACAGAAATTTAAATTGTTACTGGAACATGATCTCTAGCATATGTATTTCAGCATTATTGTGTAAAACTGTACAAAAACATCATATTCCAGAACCAAACATTATTAAAGATCCCGACTGCAGGTAGTGAAGTGATATGTCGAATTCATGCTGCAAGAAGCCTCTTGATGTCCTTCTGGAAAAGGCAGGAAAAGATGAACATCATTATAATACTGCAGAGTCTAAATGCTCAGTGATAGGAAAAAAAAATCCAAGATATATATAGATTAGATACCCACACTCATTACTCTATTACTTAAACTGTAGACCTATATCGCATTTCTACACTCTGAATTCTACATGAACCTAGGACATTTTTACAACAAATTCAACAGGGCGCTCAAAGAGTATAAATTAAATCTGATAGAAAAGCTTAGATTCTATCAAAAACTACAAGATAGGTGATCAAGTATTTGGTCCAGCGAGACGAAAAAATAGAAACAATGGTAGAAACTGATGCTCCATTGCGGATCACATCTTACTGAATAGTTTCAACAGAAAAACATGATGTGCATAACTCCATATTTTAATTATTGGCTTCCTGGACATCTATATAAATGAAAATTTCTAGCTGCATATGACATTTGAATCTAGTGAATATTGCTTCAATTTCAAAGCACAAGAATAAAGGTTTACCTCTATCTGCAATGGTGATGTTGTTGGTGGATACCGTTCAACAACTTTTCCATTCTTGTCCACCAAGAATTTTTCAAAATTCCACTTGACCAAATCACCTAGAAATCCTCCTGCATTGGACTTCAAAAACTGGTATACAGGAGCTGTACTGGGTCCATTCACATCAACCTGTACTAATTGAATCTTAGTAACTTCTTTAAACAAGTGCGTTGACAAAATGTGAGAATGAAATGATTACCTTATCGAAAATTGGAAACTCTGCTTTATATCGTGTACAAGCAAACTCTTTGATTTGCGGATTCGATCCTGGCTCTTGACCTCCAAACTGATTGCAAGGAAAGGCTAAGATTTCAAGACCTGCATTAAGTTGTTAAATTAATGTAAATATCAGTGTCTTTATCAACATGTATCCAACAAAGTTAAAGCATAACTTTGGCATACAGTACTATAATAATTCAATTAATCGGGAAAATAGAACCTTGAGGTTTGTACTTCTGATAAAGCTGAGTAAGCTCTCGGTAATTTGACGACGTCAAACCACTGAATCCAAAACCATCAAGTTTAATCAATTCATACTGTTCTGGAAGACAAAATACAACTAGGTAGGTTTTAATAACAAATATTCCATAAATAAATACCATTGTGAGGCAACATTTACAATTAAAAGAACCCTATCTTTGAACTTGCTTAGTGAAATATCCTTCCCATCAATATCCTGTTTACAAAAAAGCAGTCAGAATTCTTTCAATAGGACAAAACCTATTGAACTTAAGAAATTCAACAAAAGAAATCCCCCTCAACAAATGAAGACACTCCAATTCCGATCTATTTATTCCAACAAATCTCTATTTCCTCTGAAAATTCAGTAATTTAAACACATCCCAACGAATCGACAAATTACCCAACGAAACGATTAAACGAGTGCGTACATGTGAAGAAAAATTTAACCTTTACAGTAAAATCGTAAATCGTCTTCCCTGTAGCAGCCCTAGCGTTAATTGAAGCAAAATGGCGCGAATTCGATGGAAGCGCAGGCAGAATTGGGGATAAAGCCGAAAGGCGAGTTCCGAAACAGTTGGATTTGGAAGAACCAAGATTCGCCCTAGTGTACAGATCCAGAAACACCATTGAAGCATAATTGGAGGTGGATTGCAGTTTGCCATTTGCAAGACTGTGCAGAGAAGCTGAGAAAACGGAAGCGAATGCCATGGAAGCCATTGCTGAGTGCTGGAAAATTCGGCAGTGGAGTTTGGATTGGAATTGGGATTTGAGGATTCCTTCTGTTTCTTGATTTTCTGACGTGTGAACAATTTCCCGTGTCACACATTTTGGGTTGGTTAATGGTTGCAGACTGTTCCACGTGGCTGCTTGATATTCGCATGGCAAAGTTGTCAACTTAGGGTTTCTTTTTTTTTTTTTTTTTTTCCTTTTTCTTTTTCTCTTTTATTCTTTTTAATTAGAGGAAGAGCAAATGACCATTTCCATTTTATTTATTTTTTTTATAACTGGGAACGCCTCAAGGACGTCGGCAAAGGGAAAAACTAACAAAAGCTATAGAACTAGGAGGGGGAAGGAGAAAACAAACAAGTGACTAAACTAAAGGCCCGAAAACCAAACGCCAGCAAGGTCTGCTGACAAATTTATCTTAACTTCATCTGGTGGGAAGTTCACGTCGTGATGAGTTCCAGAGAACGAGCTCCCTTTTCGCCTGTCCATCAACTACTGTATTTTCTTCCCTCAGAATATGAGACCATTGAAACCCGGGGTTCTGGATCAAAAGGTCAAAAATGCTCGAGAGAAGTGGATAATGCCAGTGTCGCACGTCATTCTTAACCATGTGCAATGCCTCAAGAGAATCAGTGAAACAGGACGCCCCATCCGCACCTCCATCTGTACGAGGCGTTTAATGCCATTAAGAATTCCATGGAGCTCTGCTGTGAGGTTAGAGGCCCTGCCAATAGAGCCGGAGAAACCCTCAATCCAGACCATTACTATCTCGAATAACCCCGCCGAACCCAGCAGGTCCCGGATATATTACCGAGGGAACTTCCATCAACGTGAAAAATAATGCCACAACAGTTCAAAGGCTTCCATGATACAAGCCGGGGAGCTAATGTCTTAGGTGATTTGGAAAACGCACGCATAAACGAATCCCCAAATGTCGAGCGGTCCTCACTGTTTTAGCCACATTAATAGCTTCTCCTCTTTGGCAAAAATGACCATTTCAATTACTTCATAGTAGAAGTATTTCTTTAAAAAAAAAAAAAAAGAAGAAGAAAATGATGGAAATATTTTTTTTCAAAACTCAAATTCATCACAATAACAAAAACAATATATTTTTTAAATACATTTTAGTAATGTAGTAGTATTTCTTTAAAAAAAAAAAAGAAAAAGAAAATGATGGAAATATTTTTTTTCCCAAAATTCAAATTCATCACAATAACAAAAACAATATATTTTTAAATACATTTCAGTAATTTGCGAACGAAATTTTTTCGACGCAAAAACCGAAATTTTTATGTTTTTTTTCCCCTGTATAGTGGTTATAAGGTTTAGACGTATATTACAAGAACGGAAAAAAAACCCAAATAATCCCACAACGTTTGCCTTTTTCTTAAACGGTCCCATAAATTTCCATTAACTAAATCTGTCCAATAATTATGTTAGTTTTCACCAAAATGATCCCAAACGTACTTAATCAATGTCCAGGCTGACGTGGCATGAAGGTTAAGTGGCTAATCTAAATTTGACTGGTCTTTGGCATACGTGGCATTTCTCCTTTCTTCTTCTTTCTTTCTTCAATTCTTCTGCAGAGCTACGTACGTCGGCCCCTCTTTTCTTTCTTCAATGCTTCTATACGAAAACAACAGAAGAAGCACAATAGGTGTTTCTTTCTTTTTCCACTCTTTTTCAGAAAACAAATTGAAATGGCATCCCATTTTGGAAATGCCACCAAACGTACCCAAAAAAATTGGGGAACGGTGGCTGTCGGAAAGGACTCCGATTTGGGTGAATCTCGACAGTGGGCAGCCACAAGCGGCGGTTGGAGCTTCAGTAGGTGATGGAGATTCGGCGCTGGTGGCGTGAGCGGACTCGCGAACCCTAAACCCTAAATCGTTTGAATTTTGATCCGACAGATGTCGTCTCGAGTTTAGCTTTTGACGAGTTATTTTGCCGATGGTTGATGTTGTGCAAATGAGAAAAATGACTTTGTCTTGTCCAAACTCTGCTGCAATTTTATTTTATAAACAGGGGCACTGTTTTGTTCCAGCGTTCCGTTCTTCGGCCTTCCCGCTCCTCCTCTTAAATTACTGTAATTTCAACCCCAAAATTATCAAATCAAATCTAAATCTTATCTTCCTGTTATTTACATTTTCGAAAACGAAGTGCAAAATTATTCCCGTCGATTTCCCTAAACCCTACTCCCGTTGATTTCCTAAATCACCGACTTGAATTTCCTTCTCATGGCCTTCAAGTTCAATTCCATACAACTGCTTCAATTGGTGAAAATGATGGGGGTTGGTGAAAAATGAAAGGAGTGGGAGCGACGGAGCTGAGGGTTGGCCGGTTGGGGAACTGTTTCCGTCGAGCTGGGGAAGGGTAAAAAAAAAAAAAAAAAGGGGAATTGGGAAATATTGGTTTATGGGTTAGAATTGGGTATTTCTCCAAAATGTGTAACAAAAGCCAACTTGGCTCCACCAACAAGGCCATATAAGCCAAATTTAGATTAGCCCCTTAATCTTCATGCCATGTCAGCCTAGAACTTGATTAAGTGCGGTTGGGATTATTTTGGCGAATATTAGCATAGTTATTGGATGGATTTAGTTAATGAGAATTTTAGGGGACTGTTTAAGAAAAAAGCCAAAATGTGGGATTATTTGGGTTTTTTTTCCTTACAAGAACTATATAAACATATTTGTCAATAATACAAGACATTATTTTTATGGAAGTTCTAAGATAAGCCACAAGGAGACATTTGTATATATAGTACTTTACTTATATATTTATTACATGCATTACATGTATTACATGGTCGTAGTTATTATAGTTAAATAAGGTACAACCACACATCAAATGCAAATATTCATAACTTTTGCCTCCTCCTGTCGTCCATGAACTGAACAAGCACAATTGGACGCCCCTATTTCATCAGCAATGCAAGGGGGTTGTTCAACAACCACGTCGTCGCAGCATTTGTACCAAGTTTGTCTATTTTTAACGAAATCGGCAATGAAAACATCCAGCATCTCAGTACTAACATGCGGCATCACAACAACATGTGCCAGATTTCCCAAATACGCAAGCTGCCAGTGATCGATAAAACCTTGATCTCGAGGGCGCTCGAAAACGACAATAATGCTGTTGTCGTTAAGCATCGTGCTGATTCCACCATTCCTCAGTCCATCTCTCAAGTATCGAGCGTTTTCCAGACATTTTCTGATGTCTTTTTCGAGCCCCTTTCGGCCTTTCATGTTGAGGCTGTACCACACAAAGATTGGGGAATGACCATTTCGGCTTCCACTAATTGTAGTGTCGAAACTTGCTATGTACTCGACGTTTTCTTCCCAAAGTGCAGAAATGTGTTTTCTCCAGGTGATTAATACGCCGCAAGGCATTGGTGACCCCAATAGTTTATGCGCGGAGACGCTTACACTCGCAATCGACTTCTTGAAGCTAAACGGTGGCTATTAGTATTGAAGAAATGTAAGAAAAAAGACGGATTTTGTGAGTAATAAACCCTCATGTAAAGCCTAATTATATTAATGCACCGACATTTCAATAAATTTTTTTTAGATCAATTTTTTTGGGTCAATTTCATATAGCAACTGAAAATTGTTAGTTACCATGATAAATTCTTTTTATAATACAGAAATATATTGTATTACATTCGTCATTATTATTAATACCTGTTCAAGAAAAGGACACAAGAGCCCATATTGTGCTGCATCACAGTGGATGTAATATCTGTCTCTTGAGAAGCCACATTCTTCTAAGATCTTTATGATAAGATCAAGGTTGTCCATAGCCCCTTTAAAAGTAGTACCTGTATGAATGGGTCCGTTATTAATGCAGGTAAAAAAAGGGGAAAAAAAAAATCAAAAATCAAAATACAGCAGCTACATATCATTGAATTAGTACTTACACACATGAATGCACCTGAAAACATATGTTAGGGAACGCAATAATTCGCGATAACACACATTATATTAAGATAACATAAATAATTACTATGGTAAACAAAATCATAGCCATATTAATGATCAAGAAAGAATCAGGATCATTTTTGCAGCTATATATGTCGTCTAATTTTCTTGTCGCTATTTTATGTTCTTGTAATAAGCGGAGAATATATCAATATCCAGCATGGACCTATGTTAGCATTGATGATTGCAGGTTTATCCTTGTTGAGGAGGAGCGTTTCGCGTAATTCATCATAATCAATCTCCCCTGTGTATAATGAACTTATAATCTTAGAGTCCATTCGGTACATTCTCGTTGCTTTGAATATAGAGTAGTGTGATTCCACTGATGCGTATAGAATCCCATCTGGAAATAGCTCTCTCCTGCAACAAATTTACAGTACCTTCTCATCTCATATGTTAAGTTCAAATAATTTCTTCATACATAGATGGAAAATAGTAAATGTTAAAAATTGATGAGATTCAAACCCTAATAAGATGGCCTGATAATTGCTCTCAGATCCTCCATTGGTTATAAAACCCCAATATTCTTGGTTGCCGTCGTCTTCAATTCCCCATAAACGTGCAAACCAATCCAAAACTTGTACCTCAAATTTCTTGGAGTGCAAACCGAAGTTGCTCTCATTGAATGGATCACCAATATTGTTGATGGAAAAGGTTAGCAATGAAGATAACGCAGCAAAGTGGGTGCAGTTTTGGTTTGCAGGATAACCTAGCCGCCAAGTGAAAATTAAACATACAAAACGCAAATAATCAGGTTTGCAGCACCATTTTTTAGCGGTTAAACTGATTATTTGCGTTTTGAAAACGCAATAATCAGATACCGCTTAAGATGAGTTGATATTTGAATGCATTTATGATATACGTATATGGTTGTTTCTTGAGTTTATTTTCTGGTACCTAGAAGGTGAGCCGCTCTTTCCGCAAGACGATCTTCAAATTGACGGACCGTTTTGTTGATGGCGCGCTGTCGATCGACTAATAGAGTCTCCTCGTCGTCTGGTTCCACTACTTGAAAACTTGTCGTCATCCCGTCGTCGTCATTGCGACGACCTAGTTGTTGCAATTTGCGGCCGCTGCTTATTATAACATCTGAAATCGTGTTTGTAATTGTCGTCATGGTATCTGTGCTAGCAGCAGACATGTATAATTGTACCCACAGAATTTGATTGCTTAATTAGCTTATAATACTGAGTGATGATTCTTTATCAGATACGTATTTTTGTCTTGTCACTAATTGTTTTAGGTCTCATAAATATATATAAGAGGGGATCGTATCAATAGTTGAGATCTACAACATGTATGTCATTACTATCTCATTGATTACGCTAATTTTATAGCTGCCGATGCTAAATATTTTTAATTAAGTTATCTATGAAAAATAGCGCATATTATTCTACCAAACTTCAAGTTAATGATCTTTGTAACCATGGGCGGATCTATATGTAAATTAGGGATGGGACATGACACAGTTTAAATTGATGAAACTGTTATTTTAAGGTAGAAATTTTTTTTAACATTTAACTAGATTAAGCTTGGTGACACCATTTTATGGTGACAACACAATCATGCATTTCAACCAAGTTTTCCTTTATATTTTTGTATTGTAATTACTATTCCTAATTTAAATATAGTTTCAAATATTTCTGGGACATCACTTAAAAAATTTTATGGATAAATTTTAACAAAACCAACATTTTTAGTCACCATGCAATCGAGAATTAGGAGGGTCCTCTGCGCTTGTGTAGCGCCGTAAATAAGCCGAGTCTAGTCTTGATGCTTAACAAGATCGAGCTCATTAAGCAATATATAAAATATATTATTATATGAAGTACTATATTGGAATAACAATTTATTTAGTCTATTTACAATTTAATTTTACGGAATGGTTATGGTACTATCAATGTGAATGGTAGTACATCAAGACAAATCATCTCAATCATACAAAAATATCCAATGGCTATAAAATAAAAATGGTAGAATTGTCAAACATAAATAATCATATCTTTAGTAATAAAATCATTCACAAAATCAATTTAGTGATTTCTATCCTTATAATAAATATCATATCAAAAAATTTGCATAACTTTGCTCTCTTTTGACACAGTTCAAGGCATAATATATAATAGAGAAATTATCTTTATTCATCTCTTTCACTCGCCAGTCTTTCATTCCTCATAATTTGCTATTTTTTTTGTTTTGAATCTCTAAAATATGATATGATAGTTAGATTCCTTGCATCAACTACATAGATTTTTATATAAAGAACATCCAAATCCGAGTTAATTTGAGAAAGTTAGAGCCATTTGAAGTTTGTCATATAAATTTTGTTGTATGGACTACGTCATTGAAATGCATATGCTATGTCGCTGAATTGTAAAGGCTCCGTCGCTGAATTATATAGCCACCTGTCGCTGAAATGTAATGGTTGTGTTTCAGAAAATCGTAATGAACTTCAAATGGCTCTAACTTTCTCAAACGAACTCGAATTTTGACGTTCTTTATATGAAAATATACCTACTCAATGCAAATAATCTAAATTTCCCATCCAATTTTGGAAATTCCAAATAGATAAATACCTGATTTTTAAAAGAAAAGATATCTTATGCTCATTGTTTTGAAAATATGATATTTATATGTTTGGACTTTCTAAAATCTGATAGGATATTTAAATTTCTTGAATTGAGTAGATAGATTTTCATATAAAGAACGTCCAAATCTGAGGTCATTTGAGAAAATTTGAGCCATTTGAAGTTTGTCACATAAACTTTATTGTATAGGCTACGTTGCTGAAATACATAGGCTTAGGCTATGTCGCTGAATTGTAAAGCCTCCATCGCTGAATTGTAAAGCCTCCGTCGCTGAATTACATAGCCACCGTCGCTGAAATGTAAAGGCCGTGTTTCTGAAAATCGCAATGAACTTCAAATGGCTCTAACTTTCTCAAACGAACTCGGATTTTCATATTCTTTATATGAAAATCTACCTACTCGATGTAAGGAATCTAAATTTTCTATCAAAATTTTGAAATTACAAATAGATAAATACCAGATTTTCAAAGGAAGTGATATCCTATTCTCGTTATTTTGAAAATATGATATTTATCTATTTAGACTTTCTAAAATCTGATAAATATTTAAATTCCTTGCGTTGAGTAGATAGATTTTCATATAAAGAACGTCGAAATCCGAGCTCATTTGAAAAAATTAGAGCAATTTGAAGTTTGTCACAAAACCTATGTTGTATACGCTGTCGCTGAAATGCATACTTTATGTCGCTGAATTGTAAAGCTCCCGTCACTGAATTGCAAAGCCACCGTCCCTGAAATGTAAATGCTACGTTTCTGAAAATCGCAGTGAACTTCAAATAACTCTAACTTTCTCAACCGAACTCGGCATTTGACGTTCTTTATATGAAAATCTACCTACTCGATACAAGTAATCTAAATAACCTATCAAATTTAGAAATTCCAAAAAGAAAAATTAGATTATGAGGGAGAGAAAAGTACGAGCATTAGAATTGAGAAACATGAATAGAGACTATTTGGATCTTATTGAAATTACAATAGTATCCTTTCTATTAATCTTAACCATTGATTTCAACATTTCATTAATGGCTTAGATATGGCACAGTACATCAAGAGACATGGGTGTCAGCACCCTAACCAAAGTCTTAATTTTAATTTTGTTAATTATTCAATGCATACTCCAATTATACTACTACTTCAATTGATTCGTTTTTATGTATGTAGATTTCTACATTGGAGATGCAACCCTTCATTCAATGTCCATCAAATCCTCAAAAAATTAGTTTTGAGCCCAATTTAGCCCGGGATACCCGATATATACCAAAAAAATTGATTCCGTGCTTTAGCCCTTAATTTAATGAGTATACTTGAAAGCACAAATTCAACTCATTAAACGTCAAAGGACCAATGCAAATCAATTGTACTTAGTGTACTTGAATGATACCTTTTTTTTCGGGGTAAGTTCAGGTTATTCGTATGCCTCATCTTGCCTAAAACTAATCATACAATGATCTGTTGAAAATTAAAGGGATGACTTTTCCAAAACTTCTGCATATAAGAACCCAAGATCTTTACTTAAGATGTCAATGCCCCACACCACTCAGGTCAATTGTATTTGGTATTTGAATGATTAATTTAATAATTAATAAAATTGAGTAAATTGACAATTAATGTCATATGCAGAACCAAATGAGTTAATATTGGGGATGAAGACTTAATCTAGTGGTCAAATCTCTTGACATCCAATCTTTAGCTTAGGGGTTCGATTCCCCCACCCGCCTCTCATCCCTCCCATTTATCCCTTTATAATTTATGTGGCATGGGCTCCCACCAACATTTCTTTGCCTGTATAGGCTGTTCAGCAAAAAAAAAAAAGTTATTATTCTTTTAAATATAAATATATACGCATTTATAATAAAATAAATAACCAATTTAGTAAATTCATATTCCTTTTTTTTTTTGATAACTTATTCCTAAATTGTTCACTTTAAGGAATAGCATGAGATAAATTGTGCAATTTTAAAATGTCAATTATACTGGCAAGCCGAATCGCCATGTGGCTCTACTTAATTACCTTATTTATTTGGAGCAGTAAATCCCTGCACTAAAATTCTTACTTGAACCACCCTTGTGATTTTTTTTCCCGAACAGGTTAGGAAATGGATAGTGAGACCTAATGTTATACAAATTATAAAGAAACAAAGGGAGAGATAAGGGACCGGTAAGGAATCAAACCCCCAACTGGTAAGGATCTATATGTAAATTAGTGATGGCACAGGACACCAATTAAATTGATGAAACTATTATTTTAATGTAGAAATTTTTTACACTTAACTAGATCAAGCTTAGTGACACCACTTAAATTTTTATGGTGACAACACAATTATACATTTCAACCAAGTTTTTCTCTATATTTTTGTATTGTAATTACTGTTCCTAATTTAAATATAACTTTGACTATTTTTTGGAACACCACTTAAAAATTTTCTCGATAAATTGTAAAAAGCCAACATTTTTGGTCACCATGCGATCGAGCTTGTGTAGCGCCATAAATAAGCCGAGTCGAGTCTTGATGCTTAACAAGATCGAGCTCATTAAGCAATGTATAAAATATATTATTATATGAAGTACTATATTGGAATAATAACAATTTACTTCGTCTATTTACAGTTAAATTTTAAATTTGTTAATTATTCAGTGCATACTCCAATTATACTACTACTTCAATTGATTCGGTTTTTATGTATGCAGATTTATACATTGGAAATTCAACCATTTATTCAATGTCCATCAAATTCTTAAAGGATTAGTCTTGAGTTCAATTTGGCCCGGAATACCTGTATTTACCAAAAAAATTGATTCGGCATTTTAGCCCTTACTTTAATGAGTATACTTGAAAACACAAATTCAACTCATTAAAAGTCAAAGGACCAATGCAAATCAATTGTACTTAGTGTACGAATGATTATTACTCCTCCGTCCCACTCCAAGTGTCTTGTTACTGTTGGGCACGGGAATTAAGGTAGAGTTGGTTTGTGAGTATATGATGGGGTCCACATAGTTGTTGGAGGGGAAAATTATTTCTATTTATAGAAAGAAGACATTTGTAATGGAACATCCAAAAATAGTAAGTAGGACATTTGGAATGGGACGAAGTGAGTATTATTTTATTTTTTTTGGATAAGTTCAGATTATCCTTATGCCTTGTTGGGCTAAGACTAATCACACAAGGATCTGGTGGACATTGAAATGTTGACTTTTCTAAAGCAAAATATGCATACACGAAACTAATACCTTTGCCGACACATGAGTATCAATATTTACCAAAAAAAAAAAGAGTTATTATTGGGGATGAGGACTTGATCTAGTGATCAAATCCCCTGACATCCAACCTCTAGCTTGGGGGTTCGATTCTCCACCCATCTCATATCCCTCCCCTTTATCTATTTGTAATTTGTGTGGCATCGGCTCCCACCACAATTTCATTGCCTGTATAGGTTGTTCAGCAAAAAAAAATATTATTTTTAAAATATAAATATATGAAGCATTTATAATTAAATAAATAATCAATTTAGTAAACTCATATTCCTAAATTATTTTTTTCTGATAAATTATTCCTAAATTATTCAACTTTAAGGAATAGTATGAGATAAATTGTGCAATTTTAAAATGTCAATTATACTGAGTTGACAAGCCGAATTGCCATGTCACTCTACTTAATTACCTTATTTATTTCGAGCAGTAAATCCCTGCACTAAAATTCTACCTGAACCACCCCTAGCGAATTTTTTTTTTTCTGTTTTTTTTTTCCTCTAGCAACCTATACAATTAGGAAAGAGATGGCGGAAGCCCATGATATACATATTATAAAGAAACAAAGGGAGAGATAAGGAGCAGGTAAGAACTCAAACCCCCAACCTATAGGTTAAGAATCGGGAAACTAGACCACTATAAGCCAAGTTCCCATCCCCTAATTTCTAAATTATTTGATATAGTCAGTTGTTATTGGAAAAATATACTATTTGGTCATTTTTCTTTTCAAACGGCTGAATTAGTTTTTTCTTTTTAGATGTCAATTATACTGAGTTGACAAGCCGAATCACCATGTAATTATACTTAATTAACTTATTTATTTTGAGCAGTAAATACATGTACTAAACTTTTACCTGAAGCACCCTAATGAATTTCTTTTTTTTTTTTTCTAAACAACCTATCTAGGTTAGGAAATGAGTGGTGGGAGTCCATGCCACACAAATTCCAAATGAACAAATGGGAGTCGGGTGGGGAATCGAACCCCATTATCCCAACCTATAGGTTGGGAGTTGAGGGACTTGGCCACTAGACCAAGTCCCCATCCCCTAATTTCTAAATTATTTGATAGTCGGTTGTTATTAAAATATGGAAAAATATACTATTTGGTCATTTTTCTTTTCAAACGGACCGATTAGTCTTCTTATTTTATTTTATTTTATTTTATTTTTTGGCCCAAACTAATTATCTATGTTTGCTAGTAAAATACAAGGTAGCGGTTATATACATCCAAAGTTTTACTTTAAAAATCTAATATCAGGGGCACCCAGACATAAAATGGAAAAAATAAACAATGCTAGGAGCACCAAATTATATCTATCCAATTTACTCTTAAAAAGCTTAAAGGAGTGAAAACATTAAAATGTTGGGGCACTACACATAATGTTAGGGGCATCCAAATAAAACTCTATTCCACCCAAACACACAACACAACACACACGTTTAAGTTTCGTCTGAATCCCAAAAAGTTGAGAATCCCTCGCTGCTCTGTATAGATTACCAGGAGTATGACCATCTCCAATAATCCCCTAAAACTAAAAATGGAGTAGCATCTTTTCTCCAACAATACCCTGAAGCCAAACCTATTTTAAATTTTTATCAACTTTATGAATAGTAAATACTCAAATTTGAGTTTTTACTATTCACAAACCTATCTTACTTTTTGTAATTTAATTAATTACAATCTTATCCCTCAAGTTGTTGCCAATTGACTAGCATATCAATTTAAAAATATAGAAGACAACTTTTTTTTTTCTAATTTTGAATTATAGTTAATAATTTTATAATTCATACAATATTTTCATTAAATTTATTTTATATATAATAAGATTAAAAATTTTAAGATATTTTTTTTTGTTTTTAAGAATTTTATTTTATAAAATAAATTTTAATCATAAAGATAACTAAATTTTTAAAGTTTCAATTCGGCACGATCTTAGCAATCATTAAAGGAAAATTACATTGGCATAAAAAATACTTCCTCCGTTTTTTAAAGATAGCTACGGACCCACTCATCACGCAGTCCAAAGCACATTTTAAACCATTAATAATTCAAATTCGGTACATGTAAAAATTCTAAAAGTTCGATATTTAAAATCTACAAGACGAGACGAATCTAACAAGATCACACTTGGCCATAATTTAACTTGTATGACCATGAGAAAACTTTAAGTCAAAGTATATAAGTGAACAGTACCCATTAGTCAACAGTAGCTACAAAAAAAAAACGGAGGGAGTATAATTAAAAATTACACATCTCAAATACTTTAAAAAAATGTATAATATTGAATAACCAATTATGCAAATAACTACGCAAACGGAAAATTAAGTTATAGTCATCTAAATCAATATCGGATCCTCAAATTAAAACCATATTGAATTTATGTGGTTTAATGTATAATTTATAATAAATGATGGAGTATGATTGAAAAGATAAATAAGTTTGTATGAGAAAGAATATATAGAGAATATTCTTTTGAGTTTGAGTTTATTGTAAATTGTTGGAGATGTTTGACTGTTTGATATGACATATACTATAAAATGGATTTGATTATAATGTTGGCTATTGGAGATACTCTAATGGGTTTCTGCAAAAGTAGAATTCATCCGGGTCATTAACAATTCACACAACATTTCCGTAAGTTGAATGTTTTCAACCAATATATTTCTTGCGGCCATTGATTTAACATAAAATAATAATAATAATAATAAAATAAAATAACCCTCGGTGGCCATTAAAAATTCAGACAACTTTAAAGTCCGGATATTTTTGTTTATCACGGCCATTCATGGCCGTTAGGAAAGGGGGCGGCCATTGGCCAGTTCATGGTGAAAAGTGAACTGCCATCGATGGCCGTTGGGTTTTTTACTTATAAAATATTTGATGTTTTTTTTGATTGAACATAGTTGTGTATTGGTGATTAATAGCATTGTGTCTCCACTTCCGTTTCCCCTGTGTTCAATTATAATGGAAACATTTAGTTTGCAGGTACTGTACTGCATGTTACGTTCTTTTTTTTTTCTACTTACGGGTAAATATTCGACCGATCCAATGTCATATCTGATATATTCGAATCCAAATCCGTATCCGACTATCCAGGCCGGATATTTCAATATTCTTATCCGAATCCGTATTTTTAATATCCGCATTCGTATTAGTATCTGAAAATATCTGATCGTATCCGAAAATATCCGACCGTATCCGAAAATTGATAGGATATTATCCGGATTTTAAGTATGATATCCGAATATATTAATATATTATTATTTATTATTAAAAATTATCAATAATTATAAAAAAATATCAAATTATTTGATAATTTCTGATATCAAATTTTCAAAAATATTATAAAAAATTATCCGATAATCTGTATCCGATTGAATCTGTATCCGTGATATATCCGTCATGTATCCGTACCGCATCCGTAATCCGAAACATCCGAAACCGTATTCGTATCCGGCCCACCCGAATTCGGGGAAAAAATATGGATAATATTCGTATCCGACACTATCCGACCGTATCCGTACCGTTTTCATCCCTACATAGCCCAACATATAGATGCTGGAAAAATTTTAATTAAAAAATAATAATAAAATCCTACAGTTACTCCTTGTGAGAGACGACCACTGATTGCCGACCCTACTTCATGGGAAACGGCCATTGTTCCACAGCTAATGGTCATTGTTCAATAAATAGTGTTTACTATGCAAACATTAACTTTATTAAATTACGGAAGAAGTATGAAAATTTCCGATTTCAAATTTGCACGAAATCAGAAAAATTTTGAATTTGAAAAATTCAGAAATCCGAATTCAATATATATATATATATATATACTTATATTATATATATACCAATATTGTTATTATATTTATATAGTATACTTCATATTTTTTAAATTTAAATCATTTTGTGGGGTAAAATTCTGAATTCGAAGTTCGAATTTGTTCTAATTCCATTTTTGCATACCCCTAGCTCCACTATCTTCCTTCTATTTTTGGTATAAGACATTTTATTTAAAGAATGATAAGAGTTAATGCTATACATATTATAAAGAAAATAATAAAAGTAATAAATTTTAAGTTAACTAGACGAAGTCCTCATCCATTTAATTTTTATTTTTTTCTTGACTATTTAATTTGGATTTTATTGTTTTTTTTTGCTTGACAGCCAGGAAATGCTAGAATTTTGGATTTTATTGTTAATTCAAAGAATGCATTTATGTATTTAAAAAATGAATTTATTTAAAATAGTTTATTATATTATTGAAAATCATTCTAATCATTGTTTATTTTGAATAGGTTAATATTAAATATATATATATATATATATACTAGAAATCGTCCCTTGACGCGCGCTACGCTGCGCGCGCCCGTAGGAAGAAAACATGGTGGAGCGTGTGATGGTACGATTTTGAAAAATTGTGTAATTTATAAGAAAAAATGAACAATGACAATAAAAACATGGAATGAATAGGTTGTGTGAAGCTTAATTTGCCTGACTTGCTAGAGTGAATAAACAATATGTTAAGCAATGGATAGCTTAAATGAAGCTAAAGCTATAAAACCATAAGGTATTTGCAAGAAAACGCCTTCCTAAATCTTTCCTGGTAGCATGAATTCCTTATAACCACAATTCATTAGTCATGAAGATCATGCCATAAAAAATGAACATACTACATACTGGAGATAAGCATTTGCACAAGCCATGCCATCTTCTAAATCAGCAATCGTCATTTATGGTTCAATCATCTTGCCGAAAAAGTGGACTCCGTAGAGGTTTCAAGTGCTTGCTTTAGTTCTTCGGCTTCATTACTTCCATCTGCAGCCGATTTACATTTTAGAGTAATAGTTCTGAGTTGAAATACAATATAAAAAGGGAATCCATCAGAAAGCTGCCACAAAAATAAATTAGAGTAATCAGAAAATAAATTATTGAAATGAATTGCAACAATTTAAGAATTTATCCCTCATACTAAATTAGACCCAATACCGCTACTCAGCAGTCACGGTTACCAAGTTCCCCACCACCACCGCCACTCCACTGTAACGGATGGCATAAATCGAACACATCTACTTGATCCCCAGTCATTTCAACTCTAATTCTATTAGGCCAAATCCAATCAAAGTTATAGAATAACATGGCTAGTGGGAGCTCCATATGACCACATCTACTCTAATTCCATTAGGCCAAATCCAATCAAAGTTATAGAATAACATGGCTAGTGGGAGCTCCATATGACCACATCTGCAAAGCCCAAATGATATTGCAAGGAAAATCCTCCCCTTCCACCACCGGAAGGGAGGTTTCAAAATTATTCCCCTTGCTTGAAGCTATAAACAAATGTGATAGTGCAAACGGTATCAATTAATCTAAAATCCACCAATAAATTACCCATACATGATACACCCTTTCATTAGATGTTTGCTTAAATTCTAGAAATTACGTGTCAACTTATAAGCTCATAAACAAACAGACTAACAAGTTCAAATAATGCAATGTGAATCATAATCAATGAAATGAAGAATGCAAAGGCAAGAATTAAATATTACATACTTATATAAATAAACCAGCTAATCAACTTAAAATCTGAGAGATAATAAAATAAATGTAAATTTGAAAGCTCAACAACCTTAATCAAACAAAGAATGATATCCTAATTTTGTTCACAGACACTGCATATTTGCAGTTATTGATTGTATATTCTAAAGTGAGTAAGATTTCACAGAGTGAGTAAGATTTTACAGAACTTGATGTACAGCTCCACCAAGGAATGGAAAAAGATTGTGAGCAAGGATTAGTAAACTGGAAGGCATGTTTGTTTTTGCAGACCTGTGCCATAAACCGGGGAAGCATGGTTTTTAGAATCTGCGAGAGCACAGAGCAGTTGGGAGCAAGCTGATTCGATTGGCAGAGCAGGAATTGCACGAAATGCAAATCGAATTTCAATATTGACCTGAACATGGCAAACCAACAGTAGCATACAACCTCAGAAAAATAAGTTTGTAAATATCTATGGCATAAATAGAGATCTCATCAATTACTACCTCAATAATTGCATCTGACATCAAGGTTTGAACTGGTGAATCATCTCCTGTCACAACATGTTATCTTATTATCCATTAAAGCTGTATAATATGCAGAATCAAGTGGCGCAAACTAAATCATGTCGTGAATACAAGCAATGAACAAAAATTATCGTCTGAGAACTACCTGGACCACAAAATACAATGAAGAGACAATTTCATCTGACACACAAAAAATTGATAACATTTAAGATAATAATGTAATGATAGCCTTGAAACTGAAAACCAAAAAGATAGGGATAATAGTATAAAAGGGAAAATCAGTCCTTATTTGATAAGCTAGAGGCATAACTTACACAAAGCAATTATCAAGGCGCATTCATCGTTGAAACTGTTGGCTTTAGATTCAAACTCTTGATGATTTCATAGAGCTCCAATGCCTTTTGCCAATCTCCGGCCTAAAAATATTCAAAAGATGATTTGCAACAATCCAATGGATGACATCACTTTAAGCATTTCGACAGAAAATTTACTACAAAAGAAATAATACAATATATGAGAATTAGTGTAAGCTAGTATCTATGAAATAACAATAACAGTCACACTCTCCCAGCCCACTCAAGTACATATTTCAGGAAAAAAGAAATGGGACAAGACAATAAACATTTTGCAATTTATCTTTAAAGATGAAATCCTTAGAAAATTGGAAATTAGAACTATTTAGTATCCAATTCAGTTTCAAGGAAAAACGCTAAAAAATTTAACCCCCACCCTCAAGTTTACACCATAATTTGTATGGCTGAGTATTCGAACAAAATGACAGTACAGGGAAATAAGACATCATATTAGTTTTACATGTGGATCAGAATTAAACAGTAGAGTTCACAGCTATTTCCCCTGTATTATGTATTAATTATCCTTAGTTCTTGTCAGCACAAAATAAGCACCATCTCATTACTTGACCAAGGTTAATGCAAGTTTCACCCTATGATGCATTCATACAAGCACTTTCGAAAGGGTTCTACAATTATCATTTTCATCCAAAGATACAGAATTAATAAGTGTTTCAAAACTCAGAATGCAATCATTTTAAATTAAGCAAGAAAGTTCAAACGAAAAACCACTTATAGATGTGCCTTGCAATTTCATTAATCATGGAAATGCAAGAAGCCAAGAAACAATTAGCAGAATATTACTTCTAGGTTGAGGTAGTTGAGGGGAAAGAAGCCAGTCCAAACAAGTTTAAGGATTTTACAGCAGCAACTTCTAGATTCACAAAGACCAATTTGAAAAAGTATTAAGTAAAAGTAGCTTATTACAAGTACTAAATCGACAATTTTTAAAAAAAAAACAAAACAAAAAAGAACAAAAAAAGAGGTACCTCATCCGGAGCTACGACTTTTCTTAGCATGTCATTATAAACACGACAAGCAAAATCCCAATCTCCAAGCTAGTTGACTGCAGCTGTTCACGGCGTTCGTCTAAAGCTCTACATTACCTCGAATTTCTTAGTCATCAATCATACCGTAGACCTCCTTTGCTCGATCAAACACAGAAATACATTTCAACTTAAAGGCGAAATGCATAACATTAGATGAAGGCTAAAAAAAAGGTAAAAATGTTTGAAATTGAAAATACGTAAAACCCACTTGACCAGCTTTAACACAAGCCTTCATCAGAGCACCAATAGTGACATGATCAGGGTCTATCGGTTGTGTCTCTGCCTTCATTTCAGCCAATACATCAAATGCACGGTCCACATCTCCTGATTGGCCACATGCAGTGATGAGCGCATTGAAAACTACTCGGTCTGGCTTCACATTCTATGATGTAAAATACTTCTACGTTAGATGCAAAATGGGGTTGAAATTTCAAATCAAATCCTTACCTTGATTGAAATGGCAGCGGGGGTGCCCGAGACGCAGAGGTGTGTAGGCGCGGCGGACAGAAAATGAAGCAGAGCGGCAGCGGTAGGGAAGGAGGTGCGCCCTAGCGACGCTTCCATACACAGACGACGGCGGTGGGGGCATCCCTGCGGCGTCGATTTCAGTCGACGAGTTTGGGTATCGGTGCGGGCAAAAGCGGCCTGATTGCTTACTTCCAAGCTTGCTCGAAGAGGCTCAATGGTCGGAGAGAGGACGCGGGTCGCAAGGAGCGCGGAACGATGGGAGAGGCGGCGGCACTCCTGCGCGTTGACGACGGTGAGGGCGGCACTCCTGCGAGTTGACGATGGTGCAGCTAGGTTTCACTAGATGAGAACTAAAAAGGGTTGCGTCGGACGGAGAGAAGACGAAGGGAAGGGTTATTGGCATTGGTAATGAGGAAAAGGCAACGGAAGCACGGCAGAACAGACAAACATAGGGCAAGGGCAAGAGAGGAATTGCACATTGTAAATACTATTTATAAGGACATTATGGGCCTCATACTTATATATACTCCCTCCGTTTGGAAATAATTGTTACATTTTTGCATAGTGGTTACTATTCACTGAGTAACTTTGATTCAAATTTTTAACAGAATTATACAAGATAACATATAGTCAAGTGAGATCTTGTTATATTCGTCTAATCACGTAGTTTTAGAATATTAAATTTTTATAATTTTTATCATTACACAATTTGATATATTAAGCGTAAAAAATATGCATTGGATAACGTGAAACGCTGGAATGTTAAAATTTTTCAAAAACGGAGGGAGTACTAGATATATATATATTAATTTATCAATTAAAATGTATTTAATTGTTTTGGAAATATTTGAAACCTAATTTTAACTTATTTTAGTTTAAAAGTATTTTTTAATTACATGACACTCAAGTTTTTTTTATTTTTCTATTTTTTTTCTTACTTGAGAGTGAGTGAAAGTTCATATCATATAAATTATAAAGAAGAAATAAAGACAATTCCTAGAGAAGCTAATCTTGTAGCCGATTTATTATTTAGCGCTAGATTGTTAACATTCGGAGTGGAACATCTCCCTCGTCCTCCTGATCGGGTTATGGAAGCTTGGCGCATGACACGATTGGAATCTATTACACTTGCCTAACTTTTGAATGAAATGGCCCTGATTCCCTTTATTCATCCGAAAAAAAAAAAAAAAAAAAAAAAAGAAAAGAAAAATAAAGAAAAGAGAAAGACGAAGGTGAAAATTCAAACTCCAAACTCCATCCCCATTTTTTGTTATTTAATTTTAAAAGAGAAATCATTTACGTACAATTTTTCTTTCTGCAATTTGTTTAGATTAAGACTTCGGAAATGAAGATAAAAATTCGCTCGGCTCATCCCTTATTTTTATTCCATTTGTTTATGCACCAAAATATTAATTTTCAATTTTAGACCCCTTTTTTTTTTTAGTTTCATTTCATCAATTTTTTTTTATAATATAAATTCGGTCGAGAATGAAATTTATAGATAAAAATAAGAAAGATAAATATTCTTACAGGGTGTCCAAATTGGGGGAGCCCTTTTACGCAGCCTTCGAATTTTATCGGCAATCTTCGAAGCAATCCTGCTACCTGCCCCCAACCCTCCAAAAACCCCTTTTCTATCCACTGATTTCCTCCCTTCAAATCTTGGAAATCAGTGATTTCAGTTAGCAGCGGGTAACAATTAGATATGGCAGTGTCTCCCAGTGCGGCTTTGGCAGCTCAATTCCCGTCTTCTTCGTTTTCATCGTGTGAGTTATACGCCTCCTCCCTTGTATTTGTTCGCATATGTTGGACTTCTACATTTTGGGTATGTTAGTTTATCAACGCAAATTTTAGGGATGTGTCATGGAGCTGGTTTGTGCATTAGGGTAATTGAAATGGAATTTGGATGAGTTAGGATACGCTTTGAACTCTTTGCTGACATAGCCAGGGTCTGTGTAAAGATTCAATTTTCAGTATATTAAAATTGTCTGGGGCAGCATTCTTGGTGAATATAGCAATATATGATTTTGATTCTGAAGCCTTCTTAAACCCTATTTTGATCTACAAAACCGTTGTCAGATTAGTAATGTAAATATTTGAAGGCGTAGCCTGAAGAGTGCTTGAGAAAATTTTCGAGAGTGGAAAAAAATGGCACATTGAGGTACAAATGCCTTAAGGGCCCAATTGACAATTAGTGGATAGCTGTTAGTTGATTGTATTAGAGTTGTTGTCGGTTCAGCCGTTTGATTATTAGCTGGTTTGAATGATTTCAATAGTGTGTTTGGTAAAATAGTTGTTATATAAATATGTAAAGAGTTTGTGTTATAATCGAAAATCTAAAATATGTTTCAAAATGTAAGTTGCCCACCTTTTCAAAATTAGCATATCGAGCCAGAAAAGCTAGTTTGACATGCTGCTCCTATTTACCAAACACTATAATCTGCAGCTTCAACCAGTTAGCCAATAAAGCTAAAAATGATTTGGAAAGTTGTTATCTAAACTAAACACCCTCTTAGCCTTGACAACTGGTTGTTATCTAATACTACTAACAATTAATGATTGCCTCAACTGATTGTTGGTAGATAATTCAGTTAACTTTTGATTATTGGCGATTTATATTAAAGTATCAAAGGAGTTGTTTCAACATGTGAGGTCATCAGACTTTTCAATATTAACATTTTCAAGCCCAAAAACAGTTATAAAAACATTACCAAACAATACTATAGCCGGCTTAAACAAGTCAGCAGTTAAAGTTGTTTATCAGACATTGAGTCAGTGAATGATAACTTTGGCTGGGAGTGAGCGGTTTCTTTACTTCTTTAGTGAGTTGTTTTTTGTCAGCAGATACATTGGTATAGTGTCTGTTTGTTAGGGAAGGGCGTGGAAGTTTACTTATGAATCCCATGAAAGATATTGTAAATGTTAGATTCTAATTAAAAAACAGTGAGAGTTTTGGAGCTATAGACTTTTAATTATGGTGGAAATTTTGAGAGCTTGGTGAAATGATTGATATATTTCATATGCATTTACCTACTCAATACTCATTACCTTGGTTGGAAACTGAATTCGTTGAACTGTCATTTATCGTTGAATTTTCTAGTGTTTTTTTTTCACTGTCTTATGTTGCCAGCCTTAGAAGTTATGTTTGTGTAGAATGCATTATCAAGATATATAAGTTTAAATGCTTGCTGGTAAGGATGTTGCGTTATGAGGAAAGGTGTATGTCGTTTGTCCTCCAAAAAAGAATGCTGAGTTTTGAAATTTGAATTTACACCTGTGTAAAAACTGTATTATTGTGATGCATTGGATTAACTTAGGAATTCCATTGTCTGATGCACTGTGTAAGAGACTGTTGTGGAATGTGAGGGTGGAGGTCCCTGAGAAAACCATTGTGCGATGTATATTTAGAGAAAATTGGATGATTATTGTCTACTGATGTACTGTAATACATCTCTAAGTGATGTTTATTTGGGATTTCTGAGCGCTATTTATTGTATGTACCTGTTGTTGAGTCAGGTAAGTTACATCACAATGCAAATATTGTGGGTCTCCCACGTTTGTCATTCCGAGGAAGTCAAATTGGGAGGGTTAGAAGATCACTTTGCGTGCATGCACTGTTTGGTGGAAAGAAGGATAACAATGAAAAGAGCGATGATAATTCTTCCAAGGTATTTTATTCTTAGTTTAGACTGATATGGTGATACACGCCGAAACAAGTCAGCTCTTCATGAACTATACCTGAATCATTTCTTACATTGAAGGGTGTTCTTATACTTAGGAGATGTGTTGTGCTGTATTTATTTACTATATTTTAGTGCCTCGAATATAATACCCCCACTAGTAAGTGGATTCTTTTCATACGGAAATGCATGATTTTGTATTGCTTGAATATTTTTTCCTCCAGCACTATGTAATTATGCTCGAGTATAGGCAGGAATATTTGGAAACATGCAAAACTTATACGAGACTGTAAAGAAGGCACAGTCGATAGTCCAAGTTGAGGCAGTACGTGTGCAACAAGAACTTGCTGCGTCAGTGCCACTACTTGACTCCTTTGATTATTTTACTATTATCATTTGTAGAGGTTACAACTTCTGATACAATTACCTATCGAAAACTGCAGAGCTGAATTTGATGGTTACTGTGAAGGCGAACTAATAAAGGTGAGTTTGAAGCTCAATTTCATCATGTGCCACTAAATAGTCTAAACTACTCTCAAGCTCCAGTTGTGATATTTTCAGCATACCTTTCTTCTCATGTTGCTTCTCTAGTCAACCTCATTCTGTTACATTTGAATGAAGCTTTAGGTGCTGAGCAATGCTTGCTAGCATACAATTTCTACATTCACAATCCTGTGCTAATTTGCATAGTCTTCCCTTCCTTTTAAGTTATAGGCCCTGAATGCTCATACACTGGGTATAGTTTGACGAGTCTTTTTTCTAGGCAACACTCTCTGGGAACCAACAACCTATTCGCATTGAGATAACTGAGGCTGCGATGGAGTTGGGAGCTGATGTAAGTTTGTGTAATCGTTCGATTGTCTATGCATTATGCCTGTCTCCTTTACAATCATGCTGCATTGAAATCCAGGCATTTTTGGGTAACTCAATTTAATACTTAAAGCATAATTACTTTCAGAGGCTGTTTGCAATGAAAACTCAATTAAACTTACTTGATTAAATTAATCTAAATTTCAGGTGCAAAATAAAGTTCAGTGATAACATTATTGCTATGTACGCTTTTTTGTGACCTCGTGAATTTAGACTTTGGATTTTGACATTTCATTTATTCAATGCACTTTTGGATGCCTATTGTAGAAGTGCTTCATAGAGTAATGGTATATTGCATAATTCACTGAAATCCAAAGAACTCGCGGTTTTTGACATTCCTCTCTTATAAACATTGAGCAAGATCAACTTCAAATTTCTACAAAATATAGAAAGTGTTATTTGCTTCTCCCATTTTCTTACTACTAATACCAAGTTTTTGTTGGTTCAGAAACTATCCCTTTTGGTGACAGAGGCATACAAAGATGCACACAAGAAGAGCGTCGAGGTAAGAAAACCATTCCTCCTACGCAAAAGCCAGAGTAGAACCCTTTTTCGAGATGCACTTGTTCATGAAGAATAAACACTCCACACTCCACATCAATATCAATAGTAATAATAAATAATACTAATAATAATCATATAATAATGCCGACATTTTCCTTATTTTTCACACATATCATAAATAAAAATAAGCATTCATCATATTATAACAGAATGAAGTCAGCATAACAGTGTGCTAACTGCCAACGATACTGGATCCTTATGTTATCCTGTTTATCTCGTTTTAAATTCCAACATTATTAATCCCATTGCAGGCCATGAAAGAGAGAATGAGCAATCTTGCCCAAAGCCTAGGTATGCCACCTGGTTTAAGCGAGGGACTCAAGTAATTTGCTACATTATTTGTCTTCTCGTTGACTTTCAATTTTGTGCACCAGCATCTCTGCAGTACTCCTACATGTTTATCATCCATTATCTTTTCCATTATATATTTGTTTGCACTCTTCATCGAGAACAACGATTTGTTTTTAAACTTATAAACAACATAAATATGAGTTTATTTACTTCAGTGATACGATTACAGTAATATCTCATGAGTATTTATGTTTTTATATATCACATTTTAATTTTAGTTCTTTTTTCATCAAATATGCATAACATACCTGGTAAATTGAAGACCTCCACATCCAAGTCCATATCGATCCAACCCATCTCATATATTTCAAACTCATATGTACATATGTTTCGTAGCAAATCCTAATCCTAAATAATCACGGAATTCATCATATCACCGTCATTGTTCTCGGATGCAACCTCATCTAGTATTTTGCCCGTTATGGCTGCTGCAAGTGCCTCTGTAAATGCTCGGTTCCTTGTCAATAAGGAAGCCATCTGTTCAGCAAGAAGTTTGTGATCAACTTCACAGTTCTCATTTTTAGGAATAGCTTCTTGAACTTTATCATGTGTTATGGAGTCTTTGGAAGTTAGGTTTTTTCGGACAACCATCTGAAAAGTTCATCGCTGTTTTAGAAACTCTTGAAATATCCGTGGGGGAAGAAGGTGCACGGTGTTGGTGGTCGCCTTCATATGTGGCTACTAAGAGGGATGGATCATCCACGCTTCGTTGCACCTTCTTCTTGGCAGGGCAAATTGGGGAGAAAGAACACTTGTAGTAAGCTCTTGGAGATGGATTGTCTCTTGTCACTTTTTGTCCATATTTTCTCCATTGGTATCCATCTTTCACCACCTATGCATCACAAGTTCAGTTGTTTAAATATATTAATTAAACAATTAGTACTAGTAGTCTCTGGAAAACATATAGGACAACACGCTCATATTCTCACACACATTGAGGTTGTTTGTGAGAGAGCGGTCTCACACACATTGAGGTTGTTTGTGAGAGAGCGGATCCACAAGTGTATCACAAGTAATTTCAATTAAAACTTATGCATATGTTTGAATGGAATTGTTCGAGAATCATTCTGAATTCGCTGTACCCATTTTTGTTTTTACTTAGTATGGAATTTCAACGCCCAAGCCAAAAAGAAGAATTTGAATCTTTGGTTGTTTTCAAGTTATAAATTCGTTAAAAGTAAATACATAAATAAATTAAACTCCTATCTTTTTATATTCACGGAGAAAGTAACAAATCAACATGCAGGGGAGGAGGATTTAGCCCAAGTGGTTAAGTCTCTCGACTTCCAACCGAATGTTAAAAAGTAACAAATCAATTGTTACTGATTCTCAAATTTCAAGTTAAAATTATTCTTCATACCTACAAATTAGATGGAACACAAGTTTGGGCCTTCTTTTGGTTAGTTTGATGACATATCTATAATAAGTTACAAACTTACCAGGCTGACATCCAATGGATCCATTCTTACATAAACCTTGGAAACATTTGATTTCATCACTTTCGGTGCACCAGCTGTCGAAATAAATCCATTGCATGAAAAACATCGATCACAAGTTTTACTTCCATAAAAATTTTCAGGATTTTCGTCGTTCTCTAAGGCCTGCTGCAGCTTCCGCTTGCATCCTCCGGCTTTCGGCACGACTGATTCTTCAGACAACCTCAGTTGCACCAAATCTTGGTAATCTCTTTTCACATGAACCAGCGTTTCTGACAGCTTCTTGTTCTCCGATTTCAATCTGTCCAATTCCTCCCTCAATTCACGACTCTGCGCATATATATAATTTCAACATATATATGTTGTGTTTGTCGAACAAATTGTACATAAGCATCAAACTCTGTTACTCTAGTCTTGCAATTAAGCAAGGCACAAAGTAAAAAAGTTCTATTTCACGTCCGATCCCCTTAAATCATAGCAAGTGAGCATCGCGCGAAACAAGGTTAGGGGTTCGAATTCCCAACACGGAGCATAATATTGTTTGCAATAACTAACAATAACAATAATCATAATAAAGAAAATACGATCATCAATTCGATCATCATACCGTAGGGTTTGTAGTTGGATTAGAATTGAGGTCTATGGTGAGGGGAGTGAAGTCTCTTGTCAATTTTGTCTCCATGGCTCAATCTGCTTCGTATGTATGTCTATTGCCCAATGGATAATGAATTAGATCTTTAAAAAAATCAGAGATCAAAAAGTATATTGAAAAATGAATTCTTGTAATGGGAACTTAATGCATGAGTGAAAGAGATGAGATATTTATAAAGGGAAAGAAAAGTTGAAAAATGAGATGGATGACAAAGTCAAGAATTCAATGGCTTATTAAACAAAGAAGAGAGGAAATTGTGTCGAAAATTCTCTAAGTCTTTTCAATCACTTAATGGCATAATGTGACAGCTTAGCTTTTCTTATTTTCTTCGAATCAAATGTTCATTTAGGGCAAGAAGATAGCTTGGACGAGTTGGGCCTATTGTACTTTGGATGTAATTGCCTATTGTGACGTACCCCAATATGTATGCATGTATACGTACAGTCAATTTTAGCTTGATGAAGCACTTTCAAGCAAGGTTGTTAAGATCGGGATCCTATATGGGATCGTTTTTTCTCTTTGCAAGATCGGGATCGTAGGATCGAATCGGGATCCTAAGATTTTATGAAATTGCAAAAATGGATAAACTCAATTATGCATACTAACAAGTAAAAGCATTTGTTCGTGTGTTTATGAGTCATGCAAGTTAATTAATACAATACACTACAAAAACATCACAATCAAACATAAAATATTTCCACATATATACATATTATGTTTTTTTTACACATCATACATAAGGAATACAAGCTCTTAAGTTTAAAATTAAAGGAAAAAAGTTACTTTGATCCCAAATCATAAAATACTACAAAAATTTTATGCGTTTAAGAGGGTATGATCGTAAGATCGTATAAGCGTTTGAGGGAGTATGACCATAAGATAGTAACATTCTACTATCAGAATCGGGATCTTAATAATTTTAAGATCCTACAAGGATCGGGATCGTTTTAGAGAGGTGTGATTGTAAAATCGTAAGATCCTAAGATCAGGATCGGATCTTAACAACTATGCTTTCAAGTGTGGTATCGTTTTAGTATATTTCAAATTTGGATTGCCCATTGAAACTAAGAATATTAAATACTATTATCTATATATATGAGAGAATTTCTGGTTCATTCTTCACAAAAATAAATATATATAATAACTAAATTAAAGTTTGATTTGAAAATCATTAGCTCGTTCTTGGTTGAGTAGCTGGCATTCGTTCATTGCCTTAATATTGCATCATTTTAGATGTTAAGCTCATTGATTGTGGGCCTGATCTATTTAAAAAATCACAAGCTCTGGATGTTTTATTTTAGTGATTGAAAATTTTTATTGCTAAACCCATATTTATGGAATAAATTTGTAACCAAAACTTATTAGTTACCAAAAATTTAATGATGAAATTTTGATGACTAGAAAAAAATATTCTGATTGGGCCTTATATATCAGTTGCAGTCCTCTTTCATAGCCTGTATAAGCCAAGTAGTAAAAAATTGCTCTATTATTAGGAGTATTAAACATAATATACTTTTCCAGCATCCTAACCATTTCACTGAATAATCTTCTCATTCCTATATATTATCATTCTTGATGTTATAATACTACGTCTATGTTATTAGTATAATACATGCATGCATACCAACTTTTTTATTGTAAAGAATATCAAATATTTTATTTAGAAAACAACGTTTGTGGAAATTAAGAAAAATTGTGTTCATTTTCTATTACACGTTTCATCTTTTACTAATTCAACACTTTACTAAATTTAGACAGTTATATTGGTCCTGTTATGATTTTCTACATAGGAAAGTTAGTAGTAGAAGTTTCGCTTGCTTAATTCGTTCTTGTCAATTATTTTTGACTTGGTGAAGATTTTTTTCGTGGGTCTCTTACAATATTTTAAAGAAACCGTAAAAATTACTCGTATATGAGATTTTCACCCAATTCCTTGGTAATATATATATATATATATATATTTTTTCTAAACAGTCTATACAGACTAGGAAATAGTGGTGGGAGTCCATACCATACAAATTATCCTCATCCTAATATTAACTAGCCACTAATAATTCCCCACACATACTACAATTCATTACCCTTTTTGCCTCTTGATTGCGTGCTTCGGACTTGTTCCATTTACGGATATTAAAGTAGTAGAAGCAATGGCATTCAAAATAAATCATTATATTTATTTAAATTTCTTACAACCTTTGGAAACAAAGTTCATTCAAGACAAACATGTATATATATATATACAAACATGTATTGGTATAAGTAGTATTTCATTTTCTTGGATTGACTATTGGTGCAGATTAATTGTTATTTTTGACTTTTATTGTGTGAAATTGAGAATAAAAGTGCAATAAGCCAATAATGAATAAGCTACAGCTACAATTAAGCCTACAACGTAACTGCTATTTCTTGCGAGCCACGTCATAAAAAAATACGGCGTAATAATATACTTCATATATATATATATATATATTATTCCAACTTTCCATTGTAAATATCTGGCCGGGAGAATTGCACCATTAGTCCTATAAGTAATGACTTTAACATTTTAGTCCTATATATGTAGAGAAAATCTGGAAAGAAGAATGGATAGCTTGACGTGGGATGGAGTACTTAGGAAATAAAAGAGCCCTGGAAAGATTTTAGGAACTCATTAATTAGTGTAAAGATAAAAATCCATTACATATAGCAAACGTACAAACACGTACGTCAGATTAATTAGAAATATGGGTTTCTAATGGATGACCGACGAACAAGGTTGTTAAGATTGAGATCCTATATGGGATCGTTTTTTTTCTTTTGCAAGATCGGAATCGTATGATCGAATCGGGATCCTAAGATCTTATGAAATTGCAATAATGGATAAAGTCAATTATGCATACTAACAAGTAAAAATATTAATTCGTGTGTTTATGAATTTTGCAAGTTAATTAATACAATACAGTACAAAAATATCACAATTAAACAAAAAAATTTCCCATGCATATTATGTTTTTTTTTGCACATCATACTTAAGGAGTACAAGTTCTTATGTTTAAAATTAAAGAAAATAAGTTACTTTAATATCAAATCATAAAATCCTACAAAAATTTTATGAGTTTAAGAGATATGATCGTAAGGTCGTAGAAGTGTTTGAGGGAGTATGACCATAAGATCGTAATATTCTACGATTAGATGGGGATCTTATCCAGATCTTGTTAATTTTAAGATCATACAAGGATCGATATCGTTTTAGAGATGTGTGATCGTAGAATCGTAAGATTTTAATATCAGAATCGGGATCTTAACAACTATGCTGACGACGTCCTTTTCTTTAATTTTCCTAGCTATGCGTGCAATTATTATCATACATTTAAAAAATCGAAAGAAAAATAAAATAAAATGGGAGACTATCTATCAACTATATGTATCTATAGTTCTATACAACATATAGAAGTATAAGCTCTATATATTACTCATTCCTCCAAAAATAAGAATCTTCTTTGACTGTACACACGGTATTTTTGGTATATGCTATTTGATTAGAATTTTTTTTAAAAAGAAATGATAAGTAGATACAAGAATTTCCACTTTTGCCATTTGTTAAAAAATGACACTCTAGAAATCAGTTAATTATCAGTGTATTTTTCTTAAATTCAAGGTTAAAAACATAATTTCACTATGTCTGAAATGAAATGTTTTAATAGTGGACATTTTTTTAACATCCTAACAAGGAATAATTAACTCTTTTATGGAAGGGAGTACCACTTTTTTTTTTCCCTTCTTAAAAAAAAAGGAAAACTTCAACCAAGGTATTCTTTAAAAAAAAAATCAATGTAATAGCTAGGCCTGTTTTATGTTTTTTGTTTTTTTCACCAGTCACTAAACGGTAAATAGTTATAATAACCCCTTAAAATCTACTAGGCCAATTAAGTAAGTAAAGTACTAGATTTATATATCAAGTAGAAAGGCCAAAAAAAAAAAAAAAAAGGGAAAGCAACAAGGAAAGAAGATGAAAAATGTTAAAACATTGTACATCATCATATGACATATATATTCACGTCATGGTTGGTAGATGGTAGTAAAAGATAATTTAATTTATTTATTTATTTATTTATTTTAAAAAAGGCATGAATAATTGAATGACTTGATTATTTTACAGATAATAATTTTTTTTTTTTATAAACATGTGACACTTATGTGTCGGCAAAGGTGTGTGGGAGCCCAAACCACACAAATTACAAATGGGATAAAGGGGAGGGGATAGGGGCCGGGTGGTGATCGAACTCCCAACCTATGGTTGAGAGAATAGAAACTTGACCACTATGGTAAGTCCCCAACCCCACATATAATAATTGAATGAGTTGATATTCTTTTCAAGGGACCAAGACTTTTTTTTTAAAAAAAAAAAGACTTAACGTTAGTGGAATGAATGAAGAGGAAAACGAAGCTGATGAAACTCTTAAAATTGGTATAAATAAATAAATTCACCAGTCTCTAACTACTAGAGAAAATCGCCTCAACTACAATCATGACTTCCTGTCGCCCTTAGTTTCACGTCATCCTTCTGACGTCATCATTATCATATCAATTGAGGAGCGGTTTGGTTTCAACACTGCTCTGTAAATAAATAAATAATTAAAAAAAAACCCTCCAGCATATGCTGTTCATACATAATCTTAGTCATTAAAATTATTTCAACGTTTCTGATTTAATAAGAATATTTATTATGTAATTTGATACTATTATTTATCAGGTTAATGATTATGATTAAATTGATTTTTGTAGTAATGATCACAATAGAATATCTCATCCAATTCAAATTTGTTGCAACTTTTTCATTAACTTTTCAAAATTTTCATATTTATTAGTACATTGTTTAGTTTACATTGATACTGATTTCTTGGTAATATGACGATATTTCATGTAGATAGGAAAGATTTTAGCAGATTGAAATCACCAAAAAAAATAATAAAATGAAAAAAATGACTGATTAATTATTAATTATTGTGCCGGATAATGCCACTATATGTACATAATCCAACTCTAGAATAATGAGCATGTGAAATATGAATATTTGTGATATGTAGAATGTGATGTTTGGCACAGATTGTACTGTCACATAATTTTTTGTGATAGTTAACATTTTTCCACAATCCCAAAAATAATATTTTCAATCACTCACCACAAAAAAAAAAACAAAACAAAAACAAAACAAAACAAAACAAAACGCACCATCACTTCTGCAAATACAGAATCTACACTTTATCCTCGTTCGCATAACTACGTGAAGTATATTTATGTTGTTTACAACTATATGTATGATTTTATTTATTTATTTATTTCTAACTAATCATAATTTTTTTTTATTATTATTATTATTTTTTTGGGTAAACAGATATTGAATAAGCTTTTGGATAACATTGAGGTTTAAAAGACAATAATGTTTTCTGCTATTCTATCACCTCTTACTAGTATTTTTTAAGGAGTAATAAAGATGGCGAACTTGCATTGTGTCCCCAATTCCATAACACAATTCCACTCCTATGTATTATTATGTGTACATTATTTTTTTATCACAATATTGTTAAGAAATGACTATGAGACTTCCATTCTCGTTTGTTTGCGGATAATAATAATAATAATAATAATAATGCACTGTCTCCACAGCTATACTATTTAAAATTACTAGTGCTACTTAATTAAAATTGTTTATGCATATATAATTATGGTTAAACATTGACCCTTGACTGCAATTCGATGGAAGAGATATAACTTTTGCAATTATATGGTCTCCAAGGGTAACTCTTTCAATTATACTACCTCCGTTCCTTAATATTTGCCACGGACTCATATTTCACGCAATTCAATACACATTTTTAATTTGTAATAACTCAAATTGCATACAAGTGAAAATTATGAAAATTTGATATTCTAAATCTATGCGATTAGACGAATCCAACAAGATCTCACTTGATTATATTTTATTTTATATAAATCTATTAAAAAATCGAATCAAAATTACTCAATGAACAGTGATAAAATCCATAACGTGTCAATAATCCAGGATGAAGTATATCACAACAAACAAAAATAGTAACTCATTATTGGACATAATTTTATTGATATCAATCACATGAGGATAGAGACTTCTTTAAACCATAAAAAATCTATATTCTTTAGTCTGATTTTTTTTTTTAAAAAAAAAATGTTAACGGTCAAATTTTTTTTTTTGTTTTTAATTTTAAACAAATTATGGAGAGTCGCAAGTCACTAGTATGTTATAAGATGCAGCAACAACATTCAAACGAGGAGGAGAAATTAAAATAAGATAATGATATATTTTCAATTCCATGTTCCATACGGAAACAACACATCCAGAAATATAAATTCATTAATTAATACTAGTACTACTACTTAGTATTAATCTGTCTAGCTTGTCGTTATTTTGCTATCATTTCACATGTATCCAATTTCGGTCTAATATTTAATTGCATTTATGTGGTGGAGTGTCCACTGTAATTAATGAGTCATGTCGATCATATATTTTCATATGTGAAAATGGCAGTTTAAAAGTTTGAATTTATTTAATATAAATAATTACTAGTATTAAATTGTTACGTAATGCAGGATTTAAAAAGAGATTTTTGATAATTGATCTACCTCCGTTCTTGTCAATATGAAACATTTGGCTTTTTGACACTATTCATTGTTCAACTTTGATTTACGTTTAAATAATAGTTATAAAAGAAAAAATATAGTCAAGTGAGATCTTGTTAGAATCGTCTCATCGTGTAGGTTTATAATATCAAATTATTATAATTTTTACTTATACACAACGTGAATTATTAACTGTTAAAAATATGCAATGGATTGCGTGCGCAGGGTGAGTGTTATATTTTCATGAGAACGGGGAAGTACTAGCTAGGAGTTGGGATTAATGGACTCTTCAAGATCGGCACAGTAATATACAATTGGGCCTAATATGGGCTTCAATTGTGCCCCAATTGAGGCTTTTGATCTATCTTAGTTATTTGTGTCTGAAGTCTGTTGGGTTTAACATTAATTTGACACAAAAACAGACGAAAGGAATGTGTGCCCCAATGAATTTTTAAATAATTCCATAGTACAATTAATTAAATAATGAAGCTCGTTGAATAGTTAAGGGATTTCTCCCCGTTGACATTAAACTTTAAAAAATTATTTAAATTGTTTACCGTGTTTATAAAATGAATTTTCTCTTATTTCGAACTAAAAAACATTGATTATAAATAGTTAGTTTTGAACTTGAGTTTTGTTTGGCTTTTTAAAAATTCGAGCTCGATTCATTCGTTTAACTTAAACGAGCCACACCAAAAATTTAAATACTTGTTTAATAAACGAGTTGAGCTCAAATTTATCATACTTGGACTCACTCGACTCATTTAACCCGTAAAATGCTTTTACCGACCCCATTTTTGGTTCGGTAATCCTGACTTTTCTTCCAGTGCATACATATATCTGCCCAACAAAGATACTGATTCTGCAAGATGTATTTACAATTATGTTAATAATTCAACAAATTATGGTAGCATAATTTAGCATGTAAAAATTCTTAAAGGAAAAAAAAATGAAGTTACGATAGCACATTAGCACTCTTCAAAGTCCATTAGAAAAAAAGATAGTACTCCCTCCGTCCCACGAAATTTGGCCACTATTTCTTTTTGGGGTGTCCTACGAAATTTGGTCACTTTCTATTTGAAGATAAATTAAAATAATCTAAGTTTGATTAAAATTTTAATTATTCTCAAATCACATTAAAATTGTTCACTTTTACTATTCTGCACAAATTCCAATGCACTTTTACTTTTCTACACAAAGTCCCTAGCATTTCTTTAATTCTTAATATTTCAAAATTGGTACAAATAAAAATTGTACTATAAAATACTTCAAATTATGCTAAAAATTGTAGTATATATTATGAAACTACACGATTAGACGATTCTAATAAGATCACACTTGAATATTTTTCTCTAATTGTATGATTATATAATATTAAGTCAAAGTTAAACAATAATCAGTATCAAAATTCATTAGAATCTTAACACAAAATGCCTACACTAATTTAACTACTAAACCCCACTACCTAAATTACCGTGCCCAAAAGAAAGTAACCACATTTCACGGGACGGAGGGAGTAGTATTTGGTTGGGGGCAAAAAAAGGATAAATAGGTCCTTTTTCTTTTCAAAAAATTCAAATCAGTCTTTTTTCTATTTTATTACCAAAACAGTCCTCTACAAATGCTAATTATGTCCAAATCAGTCCTTTTTTCACTAATTATATTTTAATTGCTGACGTGGTAAGGGTTTTAATTTAAACCTGACACGTGTGCATAATATTAGTCCTTTTTCTTTTATTTTTTGTCAATTCAGTCCTAAACTTTTATTTTTTTCTATTTAGTCCTCTACCCCAATCACTCATTTTTATATTAATTGGCCTCAAACCTTTCAAATTATTTCATTTTAGGCCCAGAACCTTAAATTTTTTATTATTACTAATACATTTATCAAATAAATGCTCAACATACTTCCGTAAATAAAATTAAATACCAAACCTCATACATTGGGTTTGACCGCCTTGTTACCGGGTCTTCGAAGTTCCGAATTTTGCGGACTCTCTCTAACCACCCGACCGTAACGATGGTTCATTGGTTCTGGTTTCCTTAAGCAACAATCAGCACAATCATACTTTGTGGGCAATAAAATTCAGGCTATTTTTTAATATTTTTAATAATATTAATATTTTTCAATAAAACCAAGGCTTCCTGTATCCATAACCTTCCAAAAATTCAAGTTAAATCATTTACTCAAATATTGCTACATCCTAAGGTAGGACGCAAAGTAAGATTCTGTTGATTGTTACTGAAGGAAACCAAAACCAATGAACAATCGGTTGCGGTCGAGTGGTTATTAGAGAGAGTCCGTAAAATTCCGGTACTTGAAAGACCCGATAACAAAGCAGTCAAACCCAATATATGAGGTTTGGTGTTTAATTTTATTTATGGAAGTATGTTGTGCATTTATTTGATAAATGGATTAGTAATAATAAAAAATTTAAGGTTCTGGGCCTAAAATGAAATAATTTGAAAGGTTTGAGGCCAATTAATATAAAAATGAGTGATTGGGGTAGAGGACTAAATAGAAAAAAATAAAAGTTTAGGACTGAATTGACAAAAAATAAAAGAAAAAGGACTAATATTATGCACACGTGTCAGGTTTAAATTAAAACCCTTGCCACGTCAGCAATTAGAATATAATTAGTGAAAAAGGACTGATTTGAACATAATTAGCATTTGTAGAGGACTGTTTTGATAATAAAATAGAAAAATGACTGATTTGAATTTTTTGAAAAGAAAAATGACCGATTTATCTTTTTTCCTTAGTTGGGGGATTCCCTCAGCGGTGCCGACATCAGAGCCATTTCTTACAGCGGTATGCGAACATGTACCATGTTAGTACAAGTGATGGAGGCCAGAGCCACCAGGAAAAGGAGGCGGGAGAAGAGGAGATTAGTGTTGGCCCCACCATGCATGGATTATACATTTAATTAATTGGCTGCTTTCATGAATGTTTCAGATATATTGGGTGTGTTTGGGAATTAGCTGTTAGATGTTAACTGATTATGTGAGTGATTTGAGTAATAAATTAGTTAAAATTAGCTGTTGACAGTTTTGAAGCAATTTTTTTTTTGTTTAGAATAAGCTAATTCTAAAATATTACTATTTGCAGTGGTTCAAAAAGAGTTGATATATTGAACACTGTTTTAAGTTATTTTGTCTTTTTAAATAAGCTAATTTATCTTAAATTAACTAGAATAAGCTAATTTCATTTAACTTATTTGCCAAATAGGGAAATTATGAGCTTAGAATTTATAGTTTCAAGTTAACAGTAACAAATACTCCAATGCTGTTTGATATTAGAAGTTGTAGGTTGAAGTTTGAAATTTTTAAATCAGAAAATGATAGCGTTTAGAGTTTAGAAGTACTAATATTATTAGTTATTGGTCTATATATATCCAGCCCGCTACAAGGATTGCATTTCTACGAGTTCAGCTGTAAAATTGCACTCCATTTGAATTCATTTCTAATTATGTAATTATAATATACTTTACATAACTACATAAGTGGAATTTAAGTTTGTTTAATCTATCAAGAGGGAAGCAAGAATAAAATAGACAGTCTCTTTCTTGGTATCACTTTTTTGCTTTATCCACAGTTTGCCACAGCTCTCTCTTTTCCATTCCCCAAGATATAAAGGTTTACAAGTGAGTATATATCTCTCTCTTAATTGAGGTTTTCTTTTTCTTAGTATATCTTTTCTGTTTTTCGATGATTTTTTCACACATATACACATGCCCATTAATTAATTAAACACAATGAAATCTGACAGCCAAAAAAACAAAGTGATGGGAGTGTATATATATCGGTGAAAAGAGGACGATATTGCTTAAAAAGACATGATCCTTAAAAAAATATATGCACAAAAGAAGGATATTTGTTTTGGTTCCCTTTAATAATTTTGATTTTGGACTCACTTTTTTTTCATCACATAGGAATTTGATCTTTTATATCGCCTCTTTTTTTAATAATAATAATAATAATAATAATAATAATAATAATAATAATAATAATAATAATAATAATATCTTATTTGAGGTGATGGCACCACAGTTTTACTACTTAAAACTCTCCAAGAATAAGGTTGACATGGAAACACCACCTTAAAATTTTCAAAATTGTGATTTAATTATGAAGAGTTTTTAGATGAGTACATCGTTATATATATACATGCATGTGTAAACATAGCGGAGTATATTGACATTGAAATTCGGGTTTGTCAAAAACAAGAAATTCCAAGCTGCTTCGATTTCAGCTTCTCTGATAGATTCATCCATTTAAATATTCATTAAATGAAATCCAAAAATTCTGACACACACGAGTGGCGACCCACTTTCGCATATCTCTACTGTCTACAATTTTTTTTTTTTATTTTTATTTTTTGAAAAAAAAAGGATAATATATTAATTAATACTTTAATTAACATACTTGGACGATATTTAAACCAAGATAACCAAAGATATATATATTCATCATATCCCTAACATGCCAATGTCGTCAATTTCCATGCAATAATAACTAAAAGCCGTCACGTCACCCAAGTTTTTGATATTCTGGTTTTAATTACAAGATTACAACTGGCCTCAAAACCAGAAACATGCATATGCTAATGACCAAAATAATTCCAACTGGCCTCCTTGTTTCTTAAAACCCTAATTCACATGTTTCGGGTAACCCACTTTGATTTCTCCAACCAGATTCAATTTAAGCTATATATTACTTCCTCCATTTTTTTTTAAATGTTACACTTCTCATTTGCACGTATGCCAATGCACATTTTCAATGATTAATAACTCAAATTCGGTAGAAATAAAAATTCTAAAAATTCCATATTTAAAAACTACAAGACGAATCCAACAAGATCTCACTTGGCTATATTTTGTCTTCTATAACTATAACAAAAATTGAAGTCAAAGTGCTACAATGAACAATAGAAAAAGTAAAAAACGTAACCTTTAAAAAAAAAACGGAGGGAGTATTACTTAAAGTAGGTGTCGTGAGGATCATTTTACCTTTTGGACTTGAATTTCAAATTTGAAGAATGAGATCGTGAAACAGTCACAAAGACCTCCTCAAGTCGATCATAGATTCAACTCAACGCCCCTCTCCAAATCGACCAGAAAACAAGTAACAAATATGACGAAACAACTTACCTTGAGGAAGCCCTAAGTTGTGAAAAAAAAAAAACTAGCCTAAAGTGGTTATAATGAAGTAGAAAACTGATATCCACGCAACATTTTATCTATAAAAAGCGAGGTAAATTAGTTCAAGTATGTGGTTTTCTTGACGTTTTAAAACTGCAAGCCAATAGGCTGTTGGCCGAACTTTTCCCCAACGAAATTGAACAGAAAATTATTACAAAATATTGAAGTATTACACAAAATTTTCAAATATCCAAGGCAAGCTTTTCCCCCAA
>JAOANR010000012.1:46491166-46636655 GCA_030278955.1 Hygrophila difformis | reverse complement strand
AGGCTAGTTTACTAGTAGTACCCAGGTACTCCACAGGGGTGTCGGGCACTGTCCTGACTCCTGACCGAGACCACATCTCTAGACTCTAATATATACTCCAAGTCTTACCTTAAAACTGCTCTTCCTTTCCTGTAATGGCAATCACTTCCCCAACCGGTTTCTATATTGTCTGCATTCTCTGCATTTCTTCGGCTGCTGCTGCTGCTAGCATTCAAAGTAAGATCCCTCCTGATTAATATGATAACCGTTTCGTTAATCTCATCAGTCAATTGCCCGAATTTGATTCATATGATGATTCTTCCTTCACTTAATTCTTCAACTCTAGATCAAGTGTATTTATTGTTTCTATATCTGCAACTGCAAGTACAATAATTGTAGTCGGTGGTAGTTATTTATGTGTGGCAATGGGAGCTTGTTTGGATCCTTTTAATTCTTCTCAAGACAGATCTGTGATATATTCTGTGTGGGTTTATGCATATTCTTGTTTTTTGATATAGATCTGCAAATGGGGGTTGGAGGAGACTTTAGTTCTTGTTTCTGGATCTCTTTCCTACATGTGATAATTTTCTGTCTTTTAAGATTGCTGGGTAATTGAAACAGGAAAGGGATCGCCTCAAACTTCTTGCTTTACAATAATATTACAATGTTTCCTCCGGTTTTAGTACACTACACAAACACCACATGCCCTTCCTGATTAAGTGGAAACCCTCCACACTCCTCAATTCTCCCTGCCATTTCGGAAAATGGGAATGGAGTAATTTCTTGCTCTATGTTAGAAATAAGATAGGACCTAGGGCTTCAACCTAGAACCAGTTGGTAGTAGGTAGACTAGTCCATGTCCATATAAATAGATGATCACCCAACATAACATATAACCGTCGTGGGACTTTAACAAACCCCTCCTTGAGGTGATTCATCTCGGAAACAACGAAATATCCAAATGAGTACCCATGGCTCTGATACCATGTTAGAAATAACATGGACCTAGAACTTCAACCTAAAATCAATTGTTAGTAGGTAGAGTGGCCTATGTCATAACAAGGATCATTTTTGTAGTCATTTAGGTATATAGTTTCAAGTGTAGTCAAGTCACATTTTGCTTCAAGAATTCAGCTGTTTTTGGGGTATCAAGTGACAACTCGATATAAGTGAGCTAAGATTGATTATTCTCAATTTGACACAGATAAAGTCACAAACAACCCTGCTGATCAGCTTGTAGCCGCAATAAACAGCAACAGGACAGCCAGTAAATCCTCATCCTTATACAGCAACACTGGCCTGGCATGTATTGCTCTACAATACATAAAAGCCTACGACGGTGACTGTGGTGCTGTTGGGGGACCAAAAGCCAAGAAACCTATCGACTCGGAGTTTGCTCAAACATTTGCTCCAAACTGTGGCGTCGATGTTTCCACACTTTCCCCAATCACCGGCCGCCTGCTGGGTTGCCAGTCTAAATATGTTGGTCCATCGGAGGCATTTTCAGAGATCCTGATGAAAAATAACAGGAGCCTCGAAATACTCCTCGACAGGAACCATACGGAGGTGGGTGCTGCTGTGAGTGGCTCGGGTTCGGGAAAAGGCGGTCCTTATTTCTGGTGTGTGCTGTTTAGTGGTGGGAGAACTAACAGCAGCTTTGTTCCTCAAGGAGGGGTTGCCAAGGTAACTGAGAAAAAGGGCTGCTTTAGTGGTGCCAATGATGCTTGTAGCGGCACGGTAGCTTTGTCTAAGAGCCTTGAGTTTTGGCCAATCGCTGTGGCTGCTGTGATTGCAGTGGCTTTTGCATACAGAGCTTGATGTTTGATCAATTGATCTTTGTTGTAAATGAGATGTGAAAGATGAGAAAGATAAGATTTTCCGGTTGCCCCTTATTTGTTTTTTCAAATTGTCCTTTTGCAGCTGCCGTGTATCAGTTCTATGGCTGAAGCATTGCTGTTCATTTGTTCCCATCGACTCAATCATTTGGTTTTACTATATATCCTTTTCCTCAAATGAAATAAGTGATGCCAAAAGAGACAGGGCCATTCTGCATTATAATCTCAATCTTGTTCCTAAAATTTTAAGAAACAAGAATGCCATTCCAAAGACAACAACCAGAAGGTACAAGGTAGTTCAAACAGATACAAAGAATGTGATTGATCTCTTACACTAATGTAATCATATTCATTAATTACTACATTTGGAAGAAGTTGAAATGTAACAAGGGCCAAGGGGAAATGAAAGAAGTCAAATGCCTGCAGGGGGGCTTTTTGCATTGTCCCGACTCTGAGCCAGCCTTCGGATCCATTTCTTCTGAGATGAGGTAACAGGTGAATGAGGAGGAGGAGGAGCCATATTATTTGCTTCTTGTGAATATGATGGAGGAAGCTCAGCAGGGAGGGCAGCAGCAGTGCTAGTGAAGGCATTCAGAACCAGAAAGGCCAGTATTGGAGAAAGATCCAGAGTCCCTCCAAGGGGTGGAATGATTCCCCGGAACACGTTCAAGTAGGGATCACATATGGTGCTGCAATTTGCAGAACCGACACGCATCAAGTCACGTCACAACACAACTCCTCTGGATCAATTTCAAGATTCAATTTTTAAAGCACAGAAGAGGCGGAGGCAATAGGGAGATTATACCTGAGGGGACTAACAATTGCCATAGGAGCATTGGGGAACCAAGTCAAAACAATTCTGACAATCAACAAGGTGTTGTAGATGTTCAAGAAATTCAATATCCCATTGGATACAACTACTCCTGCCACTGAATCACCCCCAGGTAAAATGGCTGCAAAATTGTTATTGGACAAGATGATATTCTGGCGCTCACTGCCTCTGCGTGGGATCTATTCTTGACGGATAATAGAAAGGGGTTAAAGATAAAAGTATAAAACGCAGGAAACAAGAGATCAAACTTAACAATGATTTGATCATACCTGGAAGTGGAAGCAATTCTGAAGGTAAGAATACAAGGATATTGCCTTGTCCAGGGCGAGGGCGGCATTTTGGCACCTCAGGGCATCCACCACTTTCAGGAATCTATCGACATTGGAGGCGACGGATTTTTGGAGTTGAGCAGCAACATCTGATGCCCCCTTTGCCATCATGAGGAATGGGAAGGTGCTGATGGGCTTGGAGCTCAGAGTGGGACGATGCTGGTGCGAGTGCCCGAAGAATGGGAGGCTGTGAATGAACTCGAAAGGAGTGGAAGAAATTGGAAACAGTGCGAGATTTGAAGCATGAACTTCATCGTGGTTGTCGGAAGAAACGCAAGACTCCATTTTTTTGTATATCGAAGCGGAGAGCAACAGCAAAAACCAAAAAGGTGAAAACCTCGTCCAATTTTTCGAATTGGATAAGCTGTGGGAGAACACAAATCAATAATGGCCCTTCCACTTGTATGAATTTACAGAGTGGCGGAAAAAAGGGGAAAAAAGAAATTGCCGTCGCCTGAGAGATTCGAACTCTCGCGGGGAAACCCCATGTACTTAGCAGGCACACGCCTTAACCACTCGGCCAAAGCGACTTGTTAATGTTTCTTTAACATAAATAATATTTGGATAATAAAAAGAATTTTTTTTGTTGTTTCGTTCCAAAAGCCAAATCTCGGACTCGGAATCGCGATTTCCGTCAGTAATAGAATTTGCAGGCTGCCGCTGGATGCGTGGATCTGTGGATCTCTGGGTATTGAATTTTGGGGGTTTGTGTTGAGATTTTATGCACACACACTGGCACGTTTGTAAGCATTCCTGTTGGCCGTTGGTGGAGGTGGAGTTGCTGCAGGAATTTGAGATCGCAGGGTGATGGCGACTTCCCTGGCGGTTTTGGGGAACTTAACTGCTGCGGACCGACAAATCTTGACTGCCATCAACACCGGCGCCTCCACCCTCTCGCTCCTTGGTTCCGGATTCATTGTCTTGTGCTACTTGTTCTTTAAGGACCTCCGCAAGTTTTCCTTCAAGCTCGTCTTCTTCCTCGCTCTCTCCGTACGTTTTCCTTCCTTCCATCTTTCCCTGCATTTTTCTTCAATCTCAATTTTTCATTTCTGGTGCAGGACATGTTTTGCAGTTTCTTCAGCATCATTGGGTTTGCGCTTGTCTCTTAATCTCTTGAGTTGATAATGGAGTTTTTTAAAGGCTCTACCTTTTCCTCTAATCTCAATATGTTATCTCAACTGCAGGGATCCTTCTAAAGGATACTTCTGTTATGCTCAGGGCTACACTACACATTTTTTCTGTGTCGCTTCTTTTCTATGGACAACAACAATTGCATTTACTCTGCACCGGACTGTTGTAAGACATAAAACTGATGTCGAGGATTTAGAGCCCATCTTCCATTTGTATGTCTGGGGTATATGCCTATGCTGTTTTTTTTTAACTGTCTGCATTTCTCGTTTAAAGTCTTGAGCAGTATCCTATTCTTTGGATTGGGTTAAGTATTTCTCCTTCTCTAACCATTATACTTTTGCAGGAACGTCTGTTGTTATGACAGTCATTCGCTCTATTGGCAATGATCATAGCCATATAAGCCGCATAGGCGCCTGGTGTTGGGCACAAACTGGGCGTACAGGAAAGGTAAGTATATTGCTTTCTTGCAAAACTCAAATTGTCATATTACCATTCTCTTGCTTATTTTGCTGGATAAACACCTGTTCTCTGAAATCCTTAGTCCGTACTTCTTTCGTGTTACAAGTGTTAAGAAAGACTGCTCAATTAGGTAATAGAAACTTATACTAGTGCAATATTTTCTAAAGCCCTTTGATGGAAACTAGATGCATGGATCTTGGGATTTCGAATGACCTTTAATGTGCAATGGGATATTATACTTCAAGGTTTCTTAAAAGTTTGGGTGTTGGAATTTCTTATTCCTTCTTACATAAACATCTTAATTGATAGGAAAAAAGATTAAATATCATGTGCCGCTGTCATAATACATTTCCATTGTTAATGCTTGATTCTGAAATTTCCATCATAATGAACCTGCGAATTTTCCCATTGGGGAAAATGTCTTGGCTCTACCATTATGCGATTGGATGGTGTGTGAGTATGTTAAAAGGGAAGAAAAAGAAAGAAGCATATCTATGTCTCACAAAGGATATCCTTATCCATTCCTGTTGTGCACGTGGATGTGATCATTTTGTCTGTGTTCCAGTAAACTTGGATTAGTTAATAGTATTATATTTTTTACCTTAGACTTACATTTGTATCACTTGTTATTCCTACAGGCTGTTCATTTTATTACTTTTTATGCTCCTCTGTGGGGTGCAATTCTCTTCAACGGCATCACCTATTTTCAAGTGATACGCATGTTAAACAATGCCACTCGTGTATGTTATTATAAGACCCTTCTGTTATCATTGCCTCTAAATTTTTGTTTGAGATTGAGATGTTTGAAAGTTCTTGAGTGTATGATTGAATTCATGGTGATGCAAATTCAGATGGCAGTGGGGATGTCTGATCGTGTACATCAATCAGATACACGACCGGATATGAAGGTGCGAAGTCTTTCCATTTTTTAAAATGTTTTTTGCCCTCATACAGTGTGTCCAAAACTTGTGATTCTGTATGTTAAGTATGTCTAGAGTCTTCAGAGATATCAAAGACAAATATACATATGATAGTTTTCTAGTGACGGTTAAGATACAGAACTCCAATTGTGCATACTAGTGATGGCACAATGTATTATAATTTTTTTTTTTCCTAATAATTTGTAGTTTTCTGTGTTCAAGTAGTTGTTTTTCCTGGTAATTCGTTTTTTTCCTTGTTATTATTCAAATTGGAATCCACTTGAAAGAAAGCATGGTATTTGTGCCAGTTACTTTTTGCAATTCCATTGCAGTCGCTAGTTCTTTGGCATCTGTTAGGCCGGTTTTCAACTTATTCTAACTCTAAAATGCATGTTAACCAGATATTTTAGGTTTTCATTAATCTTTTCAGCCTCTTTCTTTGAACAGGCGATGAACAGATGGGGTTACTATCCCCTTATTTTAATTGGATCATGGTTCTTTGGCACAATAAACCGTATCCATGACTTCATTGAACCAGGACATAAAATATTCTGGCTTTCTGTTCTTGATGTTGGCATGGCTTCGCTTATGGTTAGCCTTTGATAGTGCAACTTTTATTCTTTTTTTGAGTGCATAATGCACAATTCTGAATTTAAAACTTGCTCCATGCCGTGCTTCTTTAAAGGGCCTGTTCAATTCGATAGCATATGGTCTCAACTCTTCAGTACGTAGAGCAATTTTCGAGAGGCTGGATCTGTAAGTATTAGGATATTGATGAGCATCCCTTAGCTTTAGTTTGTGTTTGTTTGCACAATTTTATTGAAACAACACTGTCACTTCTACTAGAAACACTTTATTTAAATATGGACATATGGCGTGGTTGTGTTATTATGTACCTATGTCAGTATGTGTGTTGTTGCAGATTACCAGAAAACATGAGAAGATGGTTCCCCAAGAGTTTGAGGTCAAGAGGGCAACAAGCTGAGGGAGAGCTTGTTTCACTGAAAGTTGGGGAGCAACGATAGATAGGTACGGTGTTGCATGTTAGAGGCCATTGGTGCAAAATATCTTTGAAGAAAAGACTAATATTTCAATCCCTAGACGGGGGCGAGGGAAGTAGGAGGCCAAAAGGGGATGGATGCCAACTATGCTGGTAACAGCCAAAATGATTGATTGGTTGGTATGTGTTGATGGTTGACCCCCCCACCCCGGCCCCCTTTGAGATGCTTAGTCAGACTGCTTGACTTTTACAAACAATCATTCTTCCTTTGGATTTTTCTCTTACATTGGCTGTCTGTAAAGATATAGCATTCGTGACTGTGTATTCATGAGAACCGGGAATGGTCTAGATACTGAAGTTTGCAGTTTGCATAGAGGAATTGATGATTGGAATTTGGATGATGAATTGAATTTCTACCGAGGAATCATGTCAATTGTCGGTGTGGCTGTATGAGTCATTAATTTTTTCAGGGATTCACACATTCTTAAGAAGATTGTATTTTATATTTTATCATACTCCAATTTGAACGTAATCATGAACATTCTCAATGATAACTTATTTATATCCGTTATATTAGAAGATCTAAAATAATATTACAGAGTAGTATTCTTCAAACATTTCATTAAAACAAAGCGGCAAAAACACCTCACTGTTCCTCTCAACATAAAGGGCCTCTCAACATAAATGGGAATTCCTTGACTCTTAAGGGGCTGTGTAAATAAACACCACCACTACTGTGGTGCTGTTCATGTGATTCTTTTGAATATGATGGAAGGGAGTGCTGCAGCAGCAGTGCTAGTAGTGAAGGCATTGAAAACCAGCAGCAGTGCTGAGGAATTACGAAGGATTCCCCAGAATGCGTTCATGTAGGGATGATCGCGTATGGTATTGGAATATGCAAAACCAACACACAAAGTTAAGTCACAACTTATTATGGCAAAAACAGGTCGAATACTACGAATTGGAGAAGCTGTGACTGCACTACTTAACTACTTCATGTCCCTTCAACTTCAACCTGTATGAATTTACTTTAGGAGTGCCGAAGGGTGAGAAGGAGAAAAGGTTTAAAAAAAAACAAAAAACAAAAAAAAAAAAACAAAAAAAAAACAAAAACAAAAACAAAAACAAAAATGACCGTCGCCTGAGAGATTCGAACTCTCGCGGGGAAACCCCATGTACTTAGCAGGCACACGCCTTAACCACTCGGCCAAAGCGACTTGTTGAAAATTTCCTCTCACAAATCATATTAATCGATTAGATTAGAGCTCTCGATGACCAGCCATCGACAACGTGTCGGGTTCGTATATTATGCCATTTTTAAATGGTTCAAACCATTAGACTCGGGAGTAACATTTGTATTTCAATGTCAAATATGTTAATTCTAACCCGTGCTGTTTAAACACACATATCGATTACAACCCACCCAACCTATTTATGCTTAGACATGTCAGACTCAATTAATCTGAAATTCACTCATTTAAACCTTTTCTAAGATCAATACCAGTGTATTACTAAGTTCAATTGTACTTGAAACTAATCCTTCGAGAATTGGTTGTACATTAAAGTGTTGCCTCTACCAAAGCAGAATCCTGCATACACAAAGGCTTGAACTTTAATCCTTTCAAAATTTATATGTTCTCAAAACAGTAATACTTTCTCCGTTTTTTATTTATTTGCACCATTGCAAATTTTACTACTTTAGTACAAATTAGAATAACCAAGTGAGATCTTATTAGATCGTCTTGTTTTTAAGTATTAAAATTTTTACTACTTTAGAATTTTCACTTGTACCAAACGTGAGTTATTAATAGTTTAAAATGTACATTAAACCGGATGGGGAAAAGAAAAAAGGGGGGAGGAAGTATATAAGTATTTTAATTCAATACATAACTTCTTCAAAAGTAAATGTTCATATCAAACCATCACTCAACAACATAAATAACATAAAATATTTCAAAAATAACTAGAAATTAGATCAAGAGTAATATCCATAACATACTAAATTCAATTCCAAAAGTCTCAAATTTCAATATTATGGAGTCTTGTCCAAAAGACCACATTAAACTACATCTGCACATGGTATATTTCTCTATGTCCTTAAAAAAATTCAAAATTTTATATTACCTACAAGGTCAGATCCAGTTTACTTGAGAATAACCCGTATGCTCAATGGATCATCGTCTTAAGTTGTCTCAACCCATTTATTAACTTGTAGTATTCAGATTGACCTGTGTGGATTACAGGTTCATTTAAAAAACGCTGCAACCGCTACCGTGCAATGCTGTGAAACATTGATTGTCTTGTCTCACCACATTCCTTCTAAACACATTGATTGTCTCACCACATTCCTTGGTGAAAATTGGAAACTACCGTGCAATGCTGTGAACATAGAACCCATCAATCACCATCCTTTTTTTTTTTTGTTTTCATATGCACGTACAATTTCTTCAAACATGAGAAGTATAAGCAATTTGAAAACATCCCTTCAATGAAGTAATTTCAGCAAACACTTATCAAAGACGGAAGAGCAAAAACTGTTTTTGGGTGTTTTGGGCTACTTTTTCACTTTTTCTCAATGATTTTTTTCGGGTGTTCCGGGGTAGTGTTCTATTACAATTTTGTAACTCTGTCAAAATATGTACGCATGAATGACATGTAGTCTCCATAAGAAATGGATAGAAGTGCAAACAGGTCGGCCAACAGCATCAGTCCTTAGCAGCACGACCCACCCCACGAGGCATTTTCTTCGATCCCACTGCTCAGAAATAGGATTTTAAAAAAAAAATATAAAAAATAAAAAATTGTAAGCCAGATTCAAGCATAGCTAATATAGAAAACCATTTTAAGATCAATACACAGCACAAAGGATGAGAGAGAGAGAGAGAGTACCATCTTCGACATCCTTCAACCCATAATAATGGGGAGCAATTTCCACCAGCCATTCTGGTTTTATTTCACTAACCTGCATGTCAAACGTCATATTTGAAATGCAGCACAGAATAGCACAGAGGATGAAGTGCGACCAAAAATGTACAAATTTTCTTACCTGACGCATGTACTCCTTCGTAGTTAAAACCAATTCGTAGTAGATGACCCATCTTGGAAGAACCTAATATGAAGGATAGACTAAAACATTAACAAATAGCGACCATCACAAATGTTACAGTGCCCCAAACTCAAAAGTAACTAACCAATTCGTAAAAATAATGACCGCAGTAAAAATACATTTCAAAATACATACAAATATATGGGCATACCTAAATTCAAGAAAATGATTAAGCACATAGGTAAAAAGAGGATGGTATATGCTGGGAAAATAATAAACAAGGGAGCATTTCCTCAATTACCATATAATTCCTCCTAGATTACCTATTTGTTAAGATTAGTGTACTCAGCAATTCATCAACATTTATCTAGCTCCAACAATTTGTATCAATTGTGCTAATGAAATTGCACAAAGTATTAAAGTTGGAAAAAAAAAAAAAAAAAAGTCTAGGGTAAATTGGTAAATATTTTTATCCCATCTTTTAGTAGAAAACAGATTATATATTACCTGTGCCAAACCGGAGCTTGGGTGGATATGAACAGTCTGCGGGTTTTTGACAGTTCTATAAGAGCCATTCTTTTGTAATCGTCCAGAATGGGGGAAAAACCCTGATGTTATGGCTTTCTTAATTGCATCTAAATCATTTTCATTTGATTTCAACTCGATTTCAACTCTTTCCAACAATCCTTCCAGCTGATCTCGTATATCTCTAGCTCTCTTCATGCTCCTGACCTGTAATTGAGAATCAAGTATTAAAGGGCAAATTTGGTGAGGAGTAACTAATTCCATCCCCACGGCATGAAAGATGTTGACTCATTTCCTTATCTATGCAAATCAAAGTTATCTTTTAAACCAATCCAGATCAAAGTTATCTCTTAACATTCGGAATAGTTTCAGCGGAAGTCCTTTCCGAGTAATGTGCATTAATATTGATTGCTAGCCAAACAACAATCATAACCATTTTTTTTTAAAAAAAAAGAGTAAAGTATATAGTGAAATTACCAAAACTAACCTGGATATAATTCTCATAGCACCATTGAGTTGAAAAGTTGGTTTCTTTCCATGTGCTATACACCTGAGAAAAAAACATGTAACAACAATATAACCGATGAAGTGGTGGACTTTCAGGTCATACATCAATTTTAATTACACAAAAACCGTGTTCAGTTCTAAGAAGCAATCCTTAGACACTATGATTGGTTACCTTCAACAACGCAAGATGATCTCCAACATTTCCCATATGAAAATTTAAGCGTGCATTGTCTGCATGAACTTGCTTGTCCTTGGGGCGATAAAAGATAGAATTTCCAATAGACAGCATTGCAGCAATTGATATGATTTCATCAGAACACTCGTATTTTTCGGAAGCAACAATCATCTTGGATAACATAGGATCAAGCGGGAATTCAGCCATCCTCCTCCCAACCTTTGTCAACTCACCAAGCTTGTTAAGTGCACTCAGAGCATAAAGAAGTTCTAAGGCCTTAATCAGAGCTTCCGATGGTGGAGGGTCCATGAAATCAAAGTTAATCAGATCGTTGATACCAAGGCTTTTTAGGGAAAGCACCACATTGGCCAAATTTGTCCTTTGTATTTCTGGAACAGTATTATCATCTAGGTCATTGTAGTAATTATAAGCAGTGTACAACCGAAAACATTTCCCAGGACCTGTTCGTCCAGATCGGCCTGCACGCTGATTAGCTGATGCTTTTGAGATTGGAGTAATCAACAATGATTCCATTCCAGTTCGAGGATTATAAGACTTCATCTTGCAGAAACCTGGATCAATGACGTATTTGATTCCATCTATCGTCAAAGAAGTCTCAGCAATATTTGTTGCTAGCACAACCTTGCGAGCCCCTTCTGGAGTGGGTTCAAATATTTTTGCCTGCAGTTCTGTTGGCAGGTTTGCATAAATGGGGCATATGATAAGCTCTGCTATTTTTGTACCCAGCCCTTTAGTTCGATGCTTGAGAATCTCATCAGCAGTTTCAATCTCCTCCTGCCCTGTTAAGAAAACTAGAATATCACCATCTCCAGGGGGCTGTGTCACATGAATTTGAAGTGCTGTAACTATAGCAGCATCCAAATAATCAGCTTCTGGGGCCTTAGTATAATGGATTTCAACTGGATATCTCCTTCCAGGTATTTTAAAAATTGGAGCAGAATCAAAATAATCACTGAATTTCTCTGCATCAAGCGTGGCACTTGAAATAAGCAATTTGAGATCAGGGCGGAACCGTGCAATATCCTATAATTAAAAGGATCAAATGAGATAACAAATCATATAATGAATACCCCTCTACAAATATGGACAAATATGGAGTAATAAAGTTGATTTCAGGACATATTTATCATCTGGAAGGTTGTTATATATTTCATTGATTTCCCACATCCTGGTAAATCATAATCGTTCAATGCTTTTACTGTCCAGCACAATAATCGATGGCCTGTCCTCTATGTTTGATTTACTCAATTAGTTGTCCTATCCTGTGATGTATTTAATATAAATTCAGCACCACAAGTCCTTCCACCAAAAGCAATTACTACCATGGCCTTCCCGACATGAAAACAAAATTTGGAGGGAAAGTCCTGAAGCACCAAACAATCAAAATTGGATCTAAAATCTTTACCAGAAATTTATAATGGATCCATATTATCTTTCAGTCTACACACTTCACCCATTATTATAATATAATTGGACAAACATGATTATCCAAATGTAATTGACAATCAATGAAGATTCAATTAAGAGATCATACCTTCACCAATCCAAATAGAATGTCGGTTGATAGTGTTCTTTCGTGGGCTTCATCCACCATCACTACACTGAAATTTATACAACAATATTAGCTACTTGCACATGAAATCACAATAGTTATTTTAGAATGTCATATGCACCTGTAACTTGCAAGGTCAGGTTCCCCGAGGAATTCTCGAAGTAACATTCCATCCGTCATATATTTTAAGATTGTCTTTTCAGAAGTACAATCTTCAAATCGAATAGAATAGCCTACCTACAAGTAACGAAGTACGAGAATAAGCACAACACATCATGGCAACAGGCCATACATAGGAACTTAAATCTATCATGCTCCGCAAAGAAACAAATAAGGTTTTAACATCTTATCTAGTAACTAATGAAATGCAATCACATGACATGATAGACTATTACTCAACAATGTAATGTGAAAGCTTTAAGTTATCACAATGTGGGCTTTATGATTGTTGAATGTATATGCCAAATAACTAATATGAACTACTAGAAGCAGAAGAGATATGGACATACCTCATGCCCCAGTTTAACACCCATTTCTTGTGAAACTCGGGCAGCAACACTCATTGCAGCAACACGGCGAGGCTGAGTGCATCCAATCTGTTTGCAGGATGCCAATCATTATGAATAAATATATATCTCATATAAAATTTATCTTCCGTAGTAAGCAGTTGATTTAAGACTAATTCTGACCGCTTAAATTTAAGGTTTCAACCATGTTCAGAGACAAAACTACAATTGTTATGCCAATCAATTCCAAGCACCAATTTTAAGGCACCCAAGAATACATCATCCATCCAGTAGCATACAGTTATGCCATGAGCCTATGAAGGAATATAATTAAAGAAATGTTAGATTCAAGATGCTTAAAGATATAAAACTCATATGTGTGGTTTGTCCCATGGTATAGCGGCCTGAAAAGGTTTCATGGAAATACTTTTCACATATTTAACTCTCTCCAAAATAAATCTCCCCTAGTTCTGAAATTTGATGTCAATTTTATTGTGGTTTCTTAAGAGTTATTTTATCCAAATAGAATATACTTCAAAATACATTTATTATAAATCTAATACTTCCTCCGTTCTCGAGAAAATGAAACATTTCGTTCTTTATTATTGTTCATTATTTAACCTTAATTCAGATTTTATCATAGTTATAAAAAATAAAAAATAAAAAAAAAGCATAGTCAGATAGGATCTCGTTGGATTAGTTTTATCTTGAAGTTAGAATATCCAACTTTTTACAATTTTTACGTGTACACAACTTAAGTTATTAATCATTAAAGATATATGGATTAGATGCTAGAGGTGAATGTAGTATCAAAATAAAATACAATCATTAACACTTAGTTCTACTACTCTTATATCTTAAAACACAAATATAAGTTTCATTTCTAAAACACAATATATTTTCAACGATTGTTAGGTTGTTTTGGAATAATAGTGTGTTCAAAAAAATAATGAATAATGAAAGTAAATATTTGATGGTTTTCATAATCTTTTTATAAGACGAATTGGATAAAGTCATGTCTATATAAGATTAATAGAAAGAAGGGATGTAGATTTTTGTTAGTGAAAAATTGAATTAAATTTAAATATGAGGCAATGATCAAGATGTTATTAAATTGTGTATTTTCTATATTTATCAGAAAAAAAAAAATAATAAAAATATGAAGTTGGAAAAGAAGTCTAAAGAAAAAGTACTTCTAGGAAAAATGTGTAAGAACGTGCGGCAAAATACATCCAAACATAGCTAAAAAAATGTCATAAAGTACATATGGTGGTTGCATTGAAGATTATTCTGCAATATATGATTTGGGAAGTTGCAAGAATAATAGGCAAATGCACCTTTTTAATGCAAATCCCATGGACATTTCTATTGTTCGGGAGGTGGGAAACTTTAAATAACATTCTAACCAGACAGGCAATCTTACAACATATATATACCGGTGTGTGTGCGTGCACACCATGTATATATCATTTATATGTCACTTGTTAAAAAATTTCATACTGTCCATAATCAGCAAAATGATCTCTCTAAACCCAAAAACAAACTAAAATAAGCGCAGTTCAGAGAGTTCAGAGAGTGTGATTACAGTACTAAATTTAGAAATGAAACAAAACAACCAAATTTAACCTGTTGTAATGTTGACAAATTCAAAATACTGCATGATAAAAGAATTAAAGAAAATCATCTCAACAGAAACCTATAGTATACTAATAGATTTTCCTAAAATGGTTAGCATGGATAAGCTAAATGACGACACATACTGAGATGAAACTTAGGTGATGATAAGCAGTATGTAAAAAGGCAAAGAGAAACTAAGATTACAAAAAAAATATACCTTTCCATGCTGCGTATACCCAGCCTCATGAAGGTATTGGGGTATCTGCGTTGTTTTTCCCGAACCCGTCTCTCCAACAATAACAAGAACCTGAAAATTGTAATGTACTGAAATTGTGAATATGTCAAGAGGCACAAAGTTCAATTGACAAAATAAACATGTAAAACAGAGTGATTTGAGACCTGATGATCTTTAACAGCTTTTAGCAACTCATCTCTAAAACGATATATCGGCAAAGTTTTTCTGTCACTCTGAAATGGAAGACCAGACAGATTGGTCAATGCATAAGCAGAAACAAATCGGTACTAACCCTCAATTAATTAGGAAATGAGCATGTCTGAGAATTTTACACCGGTGCTACTACAAATTGCAAATCATTCTTGAAGTTCATGCATTTTTTTTCTCACATGATCAAACAATGGATTTCCTAACCTCCAATTGCAGAGATTCATTACTTTACACAACTAAAAATTCCTTAAACCATGAAATTTCAAATTGAGAGAAAAGACAGGCAGTATCCTAAATTGGAGTACCATACCACATCACTGCAACTAAAGATCATAAAGGCCAAAATGAGAATATGCCACTGCAAAAGATTATATGTTGTAATGTATTCGACATAAGTTTGTCTGCGTATTATTTTGAAATCCTAAATTACATGACACCAGATAAATCATGTGAATCCATACACAAATTTATTGTGAAACACAAGAGCAGGCCATCATGATGTCAAAACAGTCTAGTTGAATTACAATAAGATTAATAAATATGCTAAATTCTCTAGCCAATAGCCTCACTAGATAAATCATCGTTGCAAAATACTGAATAAATTTTAAAAGTAAATGCTTCAAATGAACGTGGTTAATGATGCAATCTCAAAATTTAACTTTCTTTTCACAAAATAAAATTCATGTGAGCACCTGAAGTTTTTCGAATGCAGTTTTGGCAGAAGAAGCTCCAGGGGACTCTGCAAATGATTCTTGCTCAACCTGGGAGCGGAGCAAGTGAATTTGTTAAGAAAAATTTGAACCAACCACAGATACCAGCATATCATTGCACCACATTCAAAGTTGGCATACTTACATTAACACCATCCATAACGGTTGCCTTTATGAAATCTATTTGGTCTTCAAACACAAATCTGCACAAACAATAAAGAGGTAATAACTAAAATAGGCCACCAAAAAGAGTCATTTCCACTTTTGGGCCACGATATTTTGATTTAGGGAAATAGGCTATTAGAAGGATTTTAGGCCTGATTTAGGCCACTGGGCTGGAATTCGGGCCACGATGGCCTAAAAGTGGAAATGACTCTTTCTGGTGGCTATTTTAGTTTTTTTGAATTATTTTTTTATGTAATTAAAATAAATAATACTCATTCTGTGACATTTTTTATTTCCTACTTTTTTTTCTTATTCCAACATTTTTTATTTCATTTCCATTTTAAAAATAAAATATTAATTGCCAAACATACCCATATTCGAAAAATTCCTTGCATTTAATACTAATTATTCCTACATAAAATACCATGTCCAAAAATTTTGGGATACTTATAATAAAATTTGTTTATTTTTACTTTATAATTTATTTGAATATGTATTTGTTTTACTTATTTTATAATATATTTGAATTAATATTTATTTTATTTCTTATATTACTCCATCCGTCCTATTAATAGGTTAAAAAAAAGGTAACTTAAAAATTTATATAATGTGATTGTAATGAGTTACAATTTTAAATTTTTTTTTGAGGGGCCATTGGAGGCCTGGAACGGGTGGTGGGAACCCAAACCACACAATTATAAAGGATACAAAGGGGAATGATAGGGGGCCGGGTGGGGATTCGAACCCCAATCTATATGTTGGGAGTTGGGGGACTTACCACTGGAGTAAGTCCCCAACCCCACAATTTTAATTTATTTATTTATTTGTGATTTATAGATATGTGGTTGTAGGGTGGACTGAAATTATTAATGATAGTGGGTAATTTGAAAGTTTAATATATTTATTTATTAATGTAGGTGATGGGTAGGTTTGACGATTAATATTTAGTTATTTTCTAAGATAAAAATGAAATAAAAATATTGGAACAAGAAATAAAAAAAGTATGACATAAATAATGACACAGAATGAGTATTATTTATTTTAATTACATAAAATAAAAAAATAATTGAAAAAAACTAAAATAGGCCACCAGAAGTAGTCATTTCCACTTTTAGGCCATTGCGGCCCGAATTCCAGCCCAATGGCCTAAATTCAGGCCCGAAATCCTTCTAATGGCCTATTTTCCTAAATCAAAATATCATGGCCCAAAAGTGGAAATGACTCCTTCTGGTGGCCTATTTTAATTATTACCTCAACAATAAATTACTAAGTCAAAGCTCTTAGTGCCAAATAATGTTTTAAACTACCCTCTATTTGTCAATAGACAACCTTTAGAGGTTCTACACAACTCGTGCAGCGTTGGTATAAAGCTTCATCAATATCAGATACAGAACATGATACACATGTTAAAACTTACTCGTATTCATCTTGTCTCTGCTTTTTATTCTTCGACCCAAACTTTAGAGTTGCTTTGCCTGTAATTAATGAACACAAATTAGTACTTAAAGACAAAAGTCATACATTATACAAAATTAAGTGTGATAGCACCAGAGTACTACCAATCTGATGTTCTTCCCAAGCCTCTTGTTCAGCAAACGGGTTCATCTTTTCTTCTGCAGTAGGATCCCTTTAAAGGTAAACAGAAAGTGAGCAACTCGTATTACATGTTTACAGCTTCATGTTGAATCAGTAACCCAGGGCGGGTGAAATTCATGCTACTAGCATTTAACGCACCAGCCCCAATGTAAAACAAACCTGTAACGCTGCATTGCCACGAAAAATCTTTTTTCTTGATTGACACCTCCATCCTGATCATATGCATCAGGCATCTTGTACTGCACAAGACCAAAGGAACAAAATCAGGAAATGTCCATAGAAACCAAAAAATATTTCTTCTTGGCAATCTGTCTCGTTCTTACTATCACAGAGCTACTATAATTCAACTAAAACCAATAAAAACAAATGCTCACGAAGTAATACTGCCTTCATAAATCAAAATAGAGAATTGGAAATTCAAGGAGGGGATTACAGGTCATTACACATACCCCAAATACATTATGCCTCAGAAGTGTGCACGTATAAGCATGGGAATATCAAATATGTACTTCCCATTGATTGATGACATGCATCTTATAGAAGATTGATTCAAGTAAAAACACCACAAAAAACATGGTTGGATTTTTTCACCTCAGTGTCATAGTCAGACTCCTCCGTTCTCTTCTTGACAAGTTCATATATTTGTTTTTTATAGCTGTCAAAAAAATGAAGTATACATAAGGTGAGTTGGTCAGCCATATGTAAGCATTAACAAAACAATACTTTTATTTGGCATAAGCAAGAATTTACAACTGAAACAAAGGAATCTACGTGTATGAAAAACATATTGGTAGGTAGGTCTTACATAAACTTAACTCCACACTGGAAATCAAGTTTAACATAGAATGAGAACTAAAGCAAAGAGAAATCCTGACTGTGGCCACAAGAAAACTTAGATTATTCTAATTTCTAGAAACCTCTGACATAGGAAAGTTGAGCAACCTCAATCCCAAAACAGGCCCTATACCACAAAACAATACTAGTTTTTGTTGTCCACAATAGAACAAAACAAATTAATTAGTGTGCATCTGAAAAGGCATACAGAAATATGATATAGATACATGTACTTTTCCTTTCTCCAAACTCAGGGGAGTGGCCGACTCATACTCAACTGAGTGTACAGAACAATTCCCATTGTTCATAACTTCATATTCAGTTTGTCCCATTCATATATTGGAATCAGGAATTCAATTTATTGCAAAACAAAATATTTCAGAAAACATAAACGTATGGGTCTAAAAATAGATATGTTGCCCCATGACATCCATAACCCAAAAATAAGAAGAGAACATGATGATATCATCTCATTAAATAAGGGAAAGGCAATTGAATTTTATTTCAGTTACACTTTTGTTAAAAATAAAAAAAATTGCAACCAATCTCTAAAACATTGTATACAAAAAAACACATGATTCCTTCATTTATAGCAAAAATAAGAGCAAATGCATGATTGTAAAACACAGATTGGAACGTGTGAAGTAGCCATAACGCTTTTCACATAACTACGCAATTAAAGGCAAATATACCTTAGTTCACGATATTCTGCTTCGGTCAGCTTGACTCCATCAAATAAATATTGCTCGTCTTCAATATCATCTCTGAGTTCCCATAGAAAAGAAGCCCAGTTATGTATATAATCACTCGGAGAAAATATCTAAATTCTACTTGTACAAGCATGACAGGAAACGTTTCAGTTCATTACCTAAGCTCATCTAATTTCTTCTGCTCCCTTTTCTTCAAATACTCTTGCCTTGAAACTTTCCTGAAGCAATAAAGAAGATAATATAACAGATGAATCCACTAAGGTAAGATAGCAGAATGGAGTTGTGTAGATAGTCAATCTTAAGCTGAAAGCTGAACTCATTAAGTGGCCAGAGACATATTGGTAGGCACATGCATCAAAGGTACAATTTGCTCTAAAACAGACTCCCTTCTAGGTCTGTTCCAAATTGTATCTGGAACATTTATGATTAAATTAACTTAAACCCTTGCCCTGATGCCCCATGGAACTTGAAAAACAACGCAATAATCACACAATCTGAAAGATTAATACTTCCATATCAATGTTATATTGACTGCAAATTGAACAATTTACAGCTTTTAATGCACAAGAGATAAATTAAAAGTTGCAACTGGAGAAGACGGGGCTATGAAACAAAGGAGTATACTCCTTTTGAACTATCTAGGGTGCATTAAACAATATTGCAAGTATATGACCATAAAGGAAACCAAGAATCTACTTTTTTTTTTCTTTGAAATACATTCTACGATTTCATTGAGATCGTATCAAAACCTTAATGAACCTTGTCAAATAGACATGGCTACTTTATGAAACACAGGAACATAAATTTACTAGACATTATTCAGTAACCCAAAAAAATGAAATAAAAATAAAAGAAAATGTAATCTCCTGATAAGTGATATCTAAGAAAACATGGGGGGGAGGGGTAGACAAACACAAAATTACTATCGACATTGAATTTCTATGTGATGTTAATATCACCATGACTTCCGTAAATAAATGAAAAAGAACTAAATTTTCACAGCAGCAGTTATTGTTTGCTAGATAAAATAAAGCATAACTGTGTCAAACACAACAAAGTTAACTTCTTTGAATGTGTTCATGAGTCAAGTAAAATGACATAAAATATGTACATGTGACAGAATATTCAAAAATATGTTAGTGTAGCATGAATTAGAAATCGGTACAACCTCCTAGTAGAGGGATTTGATATGGAATTTTATACAGTATGGCAGACCTTAAATTTTGAATTCCATCGTTCTCCTCCAAAGCATTTGACCTCCGAATAGCCTCATCTGTAAAAATGTAGGAAAATTAAGAGTCAATCCTGTTTCGTTACATGGTTATTTTTTAAGGACTAAATAGCACAAGAGCATCAACATTAGGAATGCAAAATGAAGTCCCTATTATTTCCATGTGATTAAATACTCACTAGACCAAAAATTTATAGCATTTATATAATGTATAGATCCAATGTCACATCAGTGAAGATCTATGATACATGTATAGGATGAACTCAATGTGTGGGGGCGTGCCCCGCCGATGAAATATAGAAAATTCAATAATTTGATGAAATTCAGACTTAATAGAGACAGTTAATCACTGGCATTTTGTTATTGGTAATTACAAGCATTGAAAACGAAAAAAATGAGCTTACAGAGTTAATACTTGATATATGTCAACAAAATAAAAAGCAATACAAGAAGAGGAAGCTTTATCTGCTAGATTGTCAATAATTGCATGCTACTAAATAACTGAATTAAAAGCAAATTTGGGAAAATCGAGCTACTGTGAAGGACTAAATATTCATGTAGTAAATGCTTGATTTCAGGAATCTTTAGTTGGTAGGTCTAAATACAATTTCTTGTCATTCAATCTTACAAATACAAAATAAGGGTTTTATTCAACACCGATAAAAGACATGCATCGCATTTAACAGCGTAAGACAATACTTTACCTTCTTCCTTTTTTGATAACTTCTGTTCAGTTATCTGTATAGTGCAAAGGCAAAAGAAGAATGAGCTGGACAACTAAAGAAAGAAATTGTAAGAACGCGTAAGACAGAACCATAAACATGATAAAAGGCGTAATAACACCAAACAAGTATTAGTTCATCTGTTGTTAAAGGAGGAGCGGTGTAAAGAGATTGCATATTACAGTTGGAAAATGAAAAACGAGGTAAACAAATGTTGGGATATATTTTTAGATAGAAGTCTTGAAGAATATGAAAAAAGGGAAATTTTAAGAAATGTGAAGATGTGCCAAGTAAAAACTTCCAACATACAGATATGTGAAGCCATCATCCATTGGCCACAGTACATGCACAAAAATAACTCAAAACATTCTAAAAGTTACCCCTTCGGAGTTCAGACATAACTACTCAATTACCCATGTCACAAATCTAAAATCCAAAAAGATCCAAGTGTTCAGCTGTGGAGTTTCCACTTGCTATAAGCTAAATAGAGAAACTTAAAATAAAAATTACTAATAGTTTTATCTAATAGTACATGAACAGCATATGGGCATAACATTAACCACATGCAACTCCTTGGGTGGATACTAACTGAAATTAAGTTTTCAGTACATCCTTATTCAATTAATTAATGAATTTTCAAGAAGACTTACCATATGTTCACGCGTTAATAAGCATAGTTGTTATATACACCACATCACAGAAACAACAATAATATGAATGCCTAAAAAAAATAGTATAACGACCATAGAAGAAATAACTCTACCTTCCTGGTCCCTGCAGCATCACGATCTCTAATATGAGACTCCAACTCTTCCTTTTCTCTTTGGTCACGTAGTCTTTCTTCTTCCGACTGCAAACATTCAGGATGAAGATGGCATTACAAAACTATGTATGAAGTGTTAATGAACATAAAAGGCAAAACAATGTGAAACAATACATCAAATGGCAGATTTAGTACAGAGGAAAAAGTATAAAAGCTAGAATGTATAAACAAAAGCAAAAAGGTGAACTGTTTACAACCTATACTACCCAAAGTACCATGCTAAGATAACAAGATTCTACAACTGTAAGTACGAGAATAATGTAAATGGCATGCAGAGCACCAAATAGCTCCTTAAACATTTGTGTGCAATTTGGGTGGTACAAATCTAAGGGTAAGCTAAATTTATATCCAGACAGGCTCATAAATATGTAAAAGTACCTCAGAACCATCATCATCATCATGAGAAGCACGACTTCTTACTCGTCTTTTATGCCCTCGATTTTTCACGTCCTACACAATCATATTCAATGAAACCTAAGCATTTTACATGAAAATGCATTATCGTAAAAAACACAAACACAATGAAAAACAAGATTTTCATTAAGAAAAGTACCGGCATAATTGCCTCATCATCTAAGTCGGCCTCAGGTTCAGTTCTTTTCCGGAACTTCTTGCTGCGGCTTTCCCCCTTTTTTGGCAATGGAGCAACGGGAAAATCATCCTCATCAGCGTCTGCCTCCAAGATCTTGTAGGTCCTTTGTTTACGTGCAAGCACTGCCGCTTCTCTTTCTTCTTGTTGATATAACTAACAGAATATAAGTAGAATCAGCTCCAAATAGAAATATGCAATTCTTCGAAAATAATTATTCCAATGAGGTTGATTAGAGAAGATTAGTAGTAACTAACATTTGGTTCTGCAGCCTTGCGCTCCACTCTAGCAAAAATTTCTTTGGCAAAGTTAATTGTTTCACTAGATGATGAAAATCCCACATCTTGCAGTTTATTTACAATTTCAGAAGGAGTCGAAGCTTTCTTTGCTGCATTAGTGCAAACACAATAACCCAAGTTTTAGCATGAAGCACTCCCACTACTAAATTGATATATACGCACACAAGTATTTATATACCACACACATATACGTAAAGACAGCCACGAACACTTACACAATGTAATAACATACTGAACAACAGTTGCCTGCGAAAACCCCAAAATGGACATCAATTTATCAGAAACCCATGTTTTCAAGTCACTCATCTTTCACTGCAATCACAGGACACGACAATGTTAATCAAGCGAATAACAAATCATGAACGCCCAGGTCGACGTTAAAGTGTAATCAAATGCAAGATGAATACGAAATTGACACCAACCTTCACCAAGAATTGAAGGCGGAGGCGAGTGGCGACGGTGGCAGAAAAAGATGAGCAGGGGCGGCGGAGGAAAGGCGGATAGATGGTCGAGGGAGGGAGCGGGGTTGAATTGCGGTTCGTCGGAATATGAGACGGAAAAGAAGGGGAGGGTTTGGCAAAAATTCAACCCTTTTAGAATCGTCTTCCAGTGCTTTTATATGAGTGGTAAATGGGCCGGCTTATGGAACCGGGTCTCATATCTTATCGACGGGGATCGGGGATCTGATCAGTAGTACACGACTCGAATAGAATTGAACCTAATACTACAATATTCCGATTCGTTTTGATTTAATAAGTTTTTCGAATATTATGGAATTATTTTAAAAATTAATTTAATAATTAATAATATTAATTTTAATGTCACCCAGAAAAATAATATTAATTTTAATTATTGAATTTAAATATTTAATTCAATTTATAAATCAAATTTATTATTTTAATATTATATATAAATATATTTATATTAATTAGTAAATTGGTAAATAGAGTCACTAAAATTAAAATTTTAAGTTATTTAACAAAATAAATTTATATATTTATTTATAATTTAATATAAAATCAAACATCGAATCGAATCCAATATTTATCGAATATCAAATTTCGAATAATTTCGAATCGAATCACGAATGGAACAAAAATATTTGATTCGGCCGTGAGTACATAATTTTCCTGAGACGTGATGTGAATTTTTACTTGCACACCAATTTTTTTTGTAATTACCATTATTTAAGTCTATTTTCAATTTGGGGATGGGACTTGCCCTATTAGTCAAGTCTCCGACTCCCATATCATAGACTGGGAGTCCCAACCCGGCCCCTATTCTTCACGGCTTGAATTTCCACACACTTTGTCAATACATTAGTGTTTTTTACACAAAAAAAAAAAAACTATTTTCAATTTGTTTAAGAATAAACCTTAATTAATATCAAAAGTTCATAATTGTTTCAACCCATTGAACTAATAAGTGTTAGGGTCTGTTTTGCACGCAGCTTTTATGGGCTTTTGGTAGCTTTAGCTTTTATTTCAAAACAAAGCCCCGTTCTGTACACTAACTTTTGGAAGCTTATATTTTAGAAACTACAAGAAGTAGCTTTTGGGAGCTTTCAGAAGTTATTTTCCAAATCTAATTAATTTTTTTCTTCAAATTATAATTTTTTACAGCTACTTATACCAAACACTTAGGGACTGTTCTGCACGCAGCTTTTGGGAACTTTTTATAGCTTTAGCTTTTATTTTAAAACAAAAGCCCCGTTCTGCACACTAGTTTTTAGGAGCTTATGAGAGCTTTTGGAAGCTTCTTTTTAGGAGCTATCTCTAGTAGCTTTAAAAAATAAGCTCATAGCTTATTGTTGAACAATTACAATTTTATCCCAATAACCAACTCACTACCCAATAGTCTACATAAATGTTTGTCCTTTTATGTCATTTCATACATTTTTTCACAGCTACAGCTAGTTGTACATAACACTTAAATAAAACTGGCAGCTACAGCTCCCTACAGCTTCAGCTCTGTAAAGCTCTAGCTCGCAGCTACAGCTCTGCGTGCAGAACAGACCCTTAGGCAAAAATTGATAGCTACGGCTCCAAACAGTTACAGCTCGTAGCTACAGTTCGCATCTACAACTCGACGTGCAGAACGGACCCTTAAAGGGGAGGGATATGGGGCCCGGACATCGAGTATGAATTCAACACGCAATCATAGGTTGGGATCAAGTGACGTAACACTATGCCAAGTTATCATCTCTTTTAAATTTTTATTTTTTTTGGGTAATTCTCAAATTATACCCTCAATTTATTGGAAGTCGCCAATTATACCCTCAAAGTTTATTTTTAGAAAAAAAAAACATTGAACTATGAAAAATTATAGTTTTAGGGTTTTCTCTGAATATGACACTACATTACAAAGAGCAAAAATGTATTCATACATTTTAGCCCAATGTTGACCCGATATAGATTGCCCAAACCCGTCACCTGAATTCTATTTCTTTAAGCCCGGTATGCTTCTTCAGCACCTTTACCTACCGGTGCAGCATGAATAGAGCCACACAAATAGTGTACGCCAACCACATGGTTCCTCGCAACCTGAACTGTTTCACAATACACCATACAATCACATTGCTGGGAAGAAATAAAAAATCCTCAAATCCCAATTCGTCAACACCATTGTCCGATTCGCCAGCCACGCCACCACTATGTACAGGAACACCACCACATCCTCAAACACCTCCGCCCGGAAAAATTCTAGAATAGAATTGCCCCCGCCATCACGATTACGAACTCAATCATCTGCTCGTTTTCTTTAATCCTCCTTTTAGTCATAGAAAACAATGATGGTCCCTCGCCGCCGCGATGGTTGCCTCCGGAATCCATTTCTTGTATCGCTCGTCTCCGGAAATTGCTCCGGAAGAGGAGGCGGCGAAGAACGTGGTTAATATCATCGGGAAGGGAAAGTACCACGATTCACCACCGAAAAAGCACACCCACACAACCACGCCAATGTGCATCAGGGACGGCACTGACACCAACACCACATTTGGCAGTATGGAACTATACTGAGGGGCTGATGTAGAGTAATCTGATGCGGCTGTGGAATTGGAATTGACAATGGAGACTGACCCAATACACGAGTTACTGACTTAGGGTTAAGTGCATACCGGGCTTTATAAATGGGATTCGAGTACCGGGTCAAAATCCGACAGTAATATATACAAAGACATTTTTACACTTAACAAGTTGACGTCCAAACTTGGGCTAACCCATAAAACAAACGGAATGGTAGGATTGTACCAACTTTTTATAATTCATGTTTTTTTTTTTTTCTTCTGAGAATAAAATTTAGGTGTATGATTGGCTACTTCCTAAAAATTGAGAGGTATAATTTGGGAATTGTTATTTTCTTTTTGCTGAACAACCTATACAGGCTAAAAAAATGGGTGGTGGGAATATGTGCCACAAATTACAAAGGAAATAAAATAGAGGGATAGAGAGTCGGTGGAGAATCGAGTCTCGATTTTTTTGTTGGAAGTCAATGAACTTAACCACTTGGCTAAGTCCCCATCACCTTTTTGTAAATATTTTGGATTGTGCTAGGAGAAATTATAAAGTATAATAGTAGAAAATAGTGGAGCGGTGCAATCCTAAGAAGACGGAGGGAGTAATAAATACTCTCCGTTTTTTAAAAATATTAACATGATTTTAATGCAATCCAATGCAAAAGTTGACTAATTAATCTCTCCAATTATATAAAAATAAAAATTATAAAGATTAAATATTTTAAAATAATGTAATTAGAGGAATCTAACAAAATATTACTCCATATTATTAACATTTTTTTTTTGTTTTTCAAAAAAGTCTATACAAAAATATGAAAGAGATTTGGATGGACTATTTGAGATTTTTTTTTTTTTTGGATGAGACCATTGAAGGCCTTGGAAATGGGTGGTGAGAGCCCATGCCACATAATTACAAAGGGGAATGAAAGAGAATGATAAAGGGCCGGTGAGGATTCGAACCTCCAACATTCCGTTGAAAATCAAGGGATTTAACCATTTGGGCTAAGTCTTTATTTATTTAATTGATTATTGAAAAAAAAATGCTTACTCCCCCCCCCCAAGAAAAAAACAATAAAATAAAATAAAAGCAATTAATTTAATGAGGATGCATTGTTCTAACTATTTGAATTGCGACAATTATCCAAATGGCACAATGGGTTCAAGACTAATTACTCAAAAAATTGGTTGGTTGAAGGATTGCACATTTCAAAGCAAAATTATGCATACATAAAGACTCGAAACCGAGACATTTGTTTAAACTACTATAGACTAGAGTTCCATATCACTCATGGCAACTACGTTTGGTGAATTGCGACAATTTAATTTGTAGGCGGAAACATAATATTAATAAAATAATATATTTGAATAAATTGACAAATGCTCACTTCATTTTCTTAAATGAAACATTTGCATAGTTGTTACTATTAATGGAATATCTTTAATTTATTTTTTAACACAATTATATAAGATAAAATATATTCAGATGAGATCTTGTTGGATTCATCTAATCATGTAATTTTAGAATATAATTTTTTTTTATAATTTTTACTTTTATACAATTTGAGATATTAATCATTAAAAATGTGCTTGCATGAAATGCATGAACGTTTCAATATTTTGAGAACGGATGAAGTATTAATTATAAATTTGAAAATACTATCTAAGGGGGTGTATTCAATCCAGACTCTATAGGATTTTTTTGGACTTTTAAAGTTGGGGTGTATTTAATGGATTCTCTTTAAAAATATAACTAAACAAAATCTGTCCAAAAAACTCAAGATTTCTAAAAGTCAGCCAGACTCTGTAGCACAGGCTCTGTAGCAAAATCTAAAATATAACTAAACAAAATCTATACAAATTAGGCGGTTATTTTCCCTAGCACAGGCTCCGTAGCAAGAAAAGATTAAGCCGTATTGCCATAATAAATTAGTTAAATTAGTTGTGTGTCAGTTTTGTGACAAAATTTTTGCCTAAAATAAGCTAATTCCAAAATGCTCATCGGTTTAAATAAGTTAATTTATTTCAAATTAATTAGAATAATTTAATTTTATTTAGCTATTTTGCCAAATAAGACCTACTTCATCCGTCTCATTATTTATGTATTACTTTACTTTTTTGTCCGTCCAAACTCTTTCGTCTCAGTTTCATTTTAGGAAATAATTAATATTAATCACTCAACCTAATCCCCTCACATAACATCAACAAATAAATATATTTAAATTTTAATACACCACCTTTAATAAATTAAAACTCACAACCATTACATCACATATAAATAAATTAATTAAAAAATTTATAATTTACCCCACTTCAAATACTAAACTATCCCGTACTAATCTATATAATAAATCCTAAATACTTTTTGACATGTTCAGACTGTATTGCCCTTAGTAATATACTTCATCATTTTTTAATTTTAAGGGTTTAAACAGTAATTATGTCCTAGGTTTCCACGTAGGCGCTGATTAATCATCCAGAAAAGTACAGTCAATTGCACGTCACCGCTGAATCATCATCCTTGCCACATCATCAACCTTTTATATCTTTTATTTAGATAATAAATCTATTTATTAGTATATGAAAATCTTGAGAAATCTTTTCATATATTTAAAAATATATATATTGGAAACAAATTATAATATATTTGATGTTTATGACAAATTTAGTAAAACCAATATATTATAAATCATTTAATTGAATATTTATATTTTCAAATATTTACATTGATTATATGTAAATATGAGCCTAAAATATTATCCTCAATCAATTAAATAAAAAATTTAATCAATATAATAAATTCTGAAAACTTTTTGGCATATGCAGACTGTATTGTCCCTTTAAAAAAAACTCAATCTTTTTAAGGGTTGATTAAGAGCATCGAGGATACCAACACATCCCTCTTCAAACATAACAGATCTTTCAGGATGTAATGAGACTTCTTGAAAATAATTTATAGGCACAAAATATCTCTAACTACTACCAATCAAATTCAAGACCATAAAATGGTCAAGTTTTCCATAAAACAATCAAATTCAAAACTTCATTTCTAATTTAGTTTTTTAGGAAAATATTATTTTCAGCCTACTATTTGTATAACCCATTAAATTCCACCATGGCTACTGATTTACCGAACTAACATATTACTATAATTGTTAGTAATAATCAACAAAATGATTCTTCATTTTTTCCCCGGCCTTGTTGGCTATGTAGCCGAAAAACAGAATGATTCTTCACTAATCTTATATTCAATTATTAACAACATAATTCTAACTTGCATAAATATTTCGAGAAATGACAAATTATTTGGAGTATGATACTTTTGAAATCACTCAATAACAAGTACTCCCTAGGGTTGAGGACTTACCCTAGCGGTCAAGTCCCCCTTCTCCCAACCATAGGTTATGGTTGGGAGTTCGATCCCCACCCAGCCCCTATCCCCCCCCCCCGTCCCCCTTTGTAATTTGTGTGGTTTGGTCCCCACACACCTTTGACGATACATGAGTGTCACTGTTTATCAAAAAAATAACAAGTACTCCATATGTCCCATTTGAAATGTTCGAAAAAATTCAGGAAACACAGTCCAATGCATTAATCTAATAATTAATATCTTAAAATGTAGAAAAATAGAAATTATAAAAAAATAAATATTCTAAAACTATGTTAAATGACAAATCCACCAAGATCTTAATTGATTACATTTTCCAATATAACTGCAACAAAAATTTAGGCTAAACATATATAATAAACAATGTAAAAAGTCCAAATGAGACATCTGAAATGGAACAGATGGAGTATAATTTAAGAATCACCGTGAGTTATTCGTATATGAGATAATTACATCATGTTAAGAAATAAATAATTCAAATGCAGTAACATGTTATTACTGGATGACAAGGTGATTGTATATGCCTTTACATGGTGACTTTATATGTATGTATTTGAGAACTCTTTTAAATAATGACAAATGTACGTAATTAGAAATTTTTCCACAAACCTTACGCCGAGGAAGCAATGAGATGCACAAAATGTAACAACCAAATATTGTTAAAAAATTATACAAAAGATGTGCCAATTGAAGATGAGTAAACTATGGTAAAGATAATGCGCAAGATAAGGATATTGATAGTACAATTACTGTCATTGTATCCCGTTGCAGACCTACTTAGTATAAATGTACCAATATTTGTAGAAAATAATTCATATGAATCATGATGTAATAATATATAGCTCTTGAACTCATATTGTCACAAAAAATTGTTCTCGATTGTTTATTTGATGCTTTGTATTCTTTTTCAAAAAATTTAATAGCAGTCACGTGTTTAAAATGACGGAGTGATCTGTTTCTACATAAATTACGATAACTATAATATGGATGAAATGAGACGGAGATATTGACTTTTTTTTATATTTATATATACAATATGAATTATGAAAATTTTCACTATAGCAACTGGTTAGTCAATACCTATTTGTTTTGTTAACTAAATTAATAAATTGTTGATTATATCTATTTTATAAATGAAAAAAAAATCGCCCGCGCGCAGCAGGCGGGTAAAAAATCTAGTCTATATATATATTAAAGCATTAGTGAACAGCCCATCCTACATTTAATGTGGTGTCTCCATTTTAAATTTCTAATTTTTATAGATTTTTGCATTTTTAAATGTATTAATTATAGATTTCGCATTTATTTATTTATTCATTATTATATATTTTAAGTTTTTGAAATATATGGAATTCCAATTTATATGGAATTCCCACAATATGCACTTTTAAAAAGATTTGAAAGATTTGAAATTTGAAATTTTACATATTTTATTTTATCTATATTATTTTGTATTTTTTATTTACTAATTTTAAATTTTTGCATATATTTATTTATTTATTATAGATTTTAGCATATCGTGTATAAAATATATCATTTACATATAAATTCTCACTCTATCCTATCGTGTCACATATATTCACTTTTAAAAACATTTGAAAGATAAATTTTGAAATTTTGTGTTTTGTATTTTATTTATTTTGCATTTTATTATTTTGAATTTTTTTTATCTATTTTATATTTTATTATTTTGTATTTTTTATTTTAGATTTTATTGCTGCATTTATTATTTATTTATAGAATTCAAGGTTTTACACCATATGATTATTATGACATGAATATACATTTTCAGTTTTTGCACCAAATAATTATTATGACGAGGTTCTGTACCAGCAACTAAGAATTATGTTGTGTTTATGTTTCAATATAGTGATCATATTGTAATGCCGGTAATTTCGTGTAGGTTTAGTATCACTCTTTGGTTATATTTTCCTGGGTGTGGTAAATGATGTAATCAAAATGTACATTGTATATCATATTTATTTATTCATGTTAAAAATATATTAATGTGTACATAGCGATCCCAATTTTTAGTTTTTAAAAGATATTTAATTTCCAATTTATATGAAGTTTCCACAATTTTTAGTTTTTAAAAGATTTGGAATTTCAAATTTATATGGAATTCGCAGTGTATATATGGAGTTTATATTAAAAGATACATTAATGAATATATGGAAAATATTTATATACATTAATTAATGTATATATAGCCATGTTTTCACAAAAATATGTCACTTTTCCTAAAAGTAATATACAATTATATAGTTGATTAAAAAGCATATGTTTTATAATTACATCATTCTATTTGTATATAATATATACAAAATAATATAAATCTTATATATGTTTTATTATATAAAACCTAATACAAAACAATTATAATTATTAAGTGGATTGTGAAATTTAAATTCTATGGATAAATTGGCTTGGAGTAAATTAATTATTTTCGTAAAGCATATCATAAATAAAAGATCAGGTATATGAAGAGTTATTGGGGTGCGACTTTGGAGCGGGATAAGGAGGCGAGTGGGTACCTCAGGCGCTGACCTATTCGGTGCTCAGAGTGTAATTTTCTTTGGTTTTTTCTTTTTTCTTTATTCCTTTTCTTTAGCTCGTCTTTATGGCAACCACCAAAAAAAAAAAATTTCGTAAAGCATATCATAAATAAAAGATCAGGTATATAAAGAGTTATTGGGGTGCGAATAGATCCATGAATAAATAAAGAAGGAAATTTTAATTTTTTAATATATTTTTTAAGAAATACTCCCTCCATTTTTATAATAAGTGTAACAATATAAAATGACATGGGATTTAGGTAAGTTAATAAAATTGATTAAGTTGAAATACAATAATTAAATAAATAAAATAAGATGAGTCACATTTGACTTTATCCATTTTTAGTTTTATTTTAATGAATATAAAAAATTATTAATTTAAGTATAATTAGTAAAATTATTAACCTTCAAAACATTCCAATATGGTAACGTAACACTTATTTCCAAGCTCCCAAAAAAGGAAATTGTAACACTTAAAAAAGTAAGAAACATGGGAAGCAATGCATTAATATATATTTTAACAGATTTACAATTGACGAAAAAATAAATATAAATCTAGCTTTCTTAAAAATTGAAAGGCTAATTGTTGCAAATTCTATAAGTTTAAAATTTTTCTCTGGAATGCCGTACTGAATGAAGTTTTAACGTCTGAAACAGATAATCTATTGATACTAGAAGAGATATATTACAATAAGGAAGAAATGAAGGCGGATCATGCTAAGCTATTACCTTTGTTGATTGATGAGCAGAAGAATGTATATAATAAAATAATGTATGTAGTTGATAGTGATGAGGGTTGATAATTTATATAGAAAATATTATGTTTAGCCCTTAATAGGAGATGTGATATCATGTGCCTGTAGCATCCAGTGGGATAGCACCCCTACTTCTTTCAAGAGGTAGGATTACACATTCTAAATTTGGTATTCCACTAGATTGTGACGAGAATTCTACCTGTGAAAAATTACCCCAAAAAATTCTTTAACATCTCTTCTCATTAAAATAAAGCTCAATATTTGGAATGAAATTCTTAATTGGTAGAATGATTATAAGCCCGTCTGAATTAACCAAATTCCTCATTCGTTTTCTGAGGAAAAAATTCATACCCGCAGTTTGTTTTACTATTACTATAGGAAAAGAAAAAAAGGTCAATGCCAATCTTTAAAGAATGTTGTATTCTATCTTGAAAAACCAGTTTTTACCCATATCAGTGATATGTTGCAATATCTTGTGTCAGTGGAAAGAGACGACTCGAAGTATTAATGAAGTATATAATTAATATGGATTAACTCAAGATACAACAAGAAATGTTGTTTACAATGAAAATTATATATGAGAAATTTGCACAATGAATACTTCAGGTGGGTGATGGTAATTGGTAAAGTTGGTATTGATATTGGAAATGTACAATTAGATGTGACATTTCTAGATGATAATTTTATAAATTTTACGGGAGATCCTATAATGGCAATTGTTGAGTGATTTATACAAATATAAAGTGCACTACTTCATATCCAAACATTGTTACTATATATTAACCACTACCAATGAGATCGTTGATACGATCAATGATTACGTCATGGAACGTATGCCTGCAAATAAAAATGTATATATATCAGTTCTAACAATATTTGTCAAAACGATGAAAGCATAAATAATGGCAATGAATTATTTTCACTGGAATATCTAAGCACGATCAATTGTTTGGACTACCAAATCATGAAATATAGTTGAATGAGGGCTGCATAGTCATACTTCTTATGAATATAGATCAATCAAATAAATTATGCAATGGAAGTAGGTTGATAGTAACAAAGATGCAAAACCATATAATTGAGGTTAAACTAATTTTCGGGAAATCATGAAAGTAGAAAATTCTTGATTGGTAGAATGATTATGAGCATATTTGATTTAACCAAATTTCTCATTTGATTTCAGATGAAAAAATTATCACTCGCAGTTTGTTTTGCTATGATTATAAACAAAATTCAATGTCAACATTTAAAGAATGTTGGACTTTATCTTCCAAAACCAATGTTTAGCAGTTATGTTGCTATATTTCGTGTCACAAGCAAGATGTGACTCAAAGTATTAGTATGCAATTAAGAATGACTAACTTAAGAAATGTTATTTACAATGAAGTTTATATATGATGGAAAATTTGCAAAATATATTTTGATGTAAGTGACAGTAAAGCCGGTATTGATTTTGAAAATGTATAATCAGTTGTAATATTTTCGGACGATATATTTATAAACTCTACGAGTGATCTTATAGCGGTCATTTTTTAGAGTACATATATAAATATAAACTGCACCACTTCAAATTCAGACATTTTTAAAGATAGTGTTATTCTAGCCCCTACCAATGAGATTTTCAACAAATAAATTTTCAGCAAATTGTGAGGAAATTTTTCATATTATGCTTAATACTTATATTTAAATTATAAATTCTACGAGTGATCTTATAGCGGTCATTTTTTAGAGTACATATATAAATATAAACTGTACCACTTCAAATTCAGACATTTTTAAATATAGTGTTATTCTAGCCCCTACCAATGAGATTTTCAATAAATAAATTTCAGCAAATTGTGAGGAAATTTTTCATATTATGCTTAATATTTATATTTAAATTCTTTTTGATCAAAAATTAAATTTCAAATTAAATAAATATATTATTTTAATAATTATTTTTATTAATATGTTAGATTTGTATCGGACAAGCAACAAAAGTTAAAGAATACAGTATAATATGATTTCTTTGTTAGTTTTAAAAATAATTAAATTATATGATCATATACACCCTCTTTTGAATATATATAAAATAATTACATATTTTTCATTACTCAAAATATAATTTATTATTACTTTATATAATATATATAAAATATATGATTATGCCCGTCGAGTCTCAGACGGGTTCATTACTAGTTATCCTACATAAAATACTACCGTGCCAAAAAATTTTGGGAGTTAAAAAGAGTAATGAGGATTGACCAGGAAAATGAATCGCAAGTAAAAGAGGGCTGAAGACGGACAGCTGTTTCACTTATCTCCAATTCAGACAAGAGCGGAAGACCGGCAACCGCTTCAGCCAGTAAATATCAGAATATCGTAAGACCGTAGGACAAATACCATACCATGCGCGATACGACACAAACTAACGTTTGGTAGTCACAAAAGAAAGAAAGAAATGGACTTGCTTGGTGCGGCTTCTGTGAAAAGCCAAAGCGTGTGCGTGCGTGATAGGAGGAGTATCATCGACGGCGAGGGGGAGATGGACATGGCCAATTGATTCTACACTTCCGATCGTTAATCACTAGTATAACTCACTCCTGTTTTCTCCCCGCAGTCTCTTCTCTCGCTTGATTTCTGCTCCTTCCTTGTTCACGATTTTGTTCGCACCAAATAAACCTCCCCAGTCCCCATAATATACAGTGATCAGTCAAAATTAAAATGGAGGACAATGCAGGAATGGTGGCTGGATCCCACGAGAGGAATCAACTTGTTATGATTCGACGTGATACTCAAGCCCCGGTGCTTGCTTCCTCATCTTTTTTTTTTTTTTTTTTTTTTTTTTTTTTTTTTTTTTAAATATCAACGTGTATATGCGTTTCTGGTTTAACCATTTTTTCCCCTTTGATTTGCTTTCTGTGAAATCTAATCTCGTTGTTTTGTTTTTTCGTTTTAGTTTTGAACTTGGTCTGATTTTTTATATTGATGTGCGTTTCGAGTTAGACGTTTTAGTTTTTGTGTGCGATTTCTTGGAAGGAATCGATGGAATATTGTTTTTGAGAACGGAGGTGTCTGAATATAGAAGAAAACTCGGGTCTTTTTTTGTCGAAAACTATGAGGTGGACACTTGCTACCGTTGATTCTCTGATTTTGATTTTTACTTGTTTGACACCTTCTTTTGTGTTTCATGGAGTCAAGTTTTACTTGATCAATTATGGGATTTCTTAGGATTCTAGAGTTATGTTAATTAGTGGCAATCATTTGTAAGGGCAATTGTGGTTTCTGTCTATTGGGAATACATCTGCATCCCGAAGGTTCAATAAGCAACAAACTATTTAGATTGAAGAAATTATATTGCAATCTTAACTAATTCTCTTTGAACTTTTGATATTGTTCTTTTGAAGATTATATAGCTAATGATATGTCTTTCTCATTTTGTTGGTTGCAAATCTTTCAGATACTGTTAATTTCTAACTTTCTCTTAGTTTACTGCAGTTTGTTATGGTATTAAGATATTTTATATGTGCATGTATCAAATTGTCTGACACTGCTGTTCGATCTCCATTGTGTAGCCAAAGCCCCTTAAGAATTTGAATGGCCAGATATGCCAGATATGTGGAGATATGGTTGGAATGATCACCAATGGTGACTACTTTGTTGCTTGTCATGAATGTGGTTTTCCCGTTTGCCGAGCTTGTTATGAATACGAGCGAAAAGATGGAAGCAAATCATGCCCTCAGTGCAAGACAAGGTACAAAAGACACAAAGGTTAGTTTGCTTCTCATAATACCAAGATTCTTATATTACTTTCTTTTTTCTGGGGTGGGAGCTTACTCTTCCTTCACCTCATAGGAAGTCCGAGAATAGAAGGCGATGATGATGAGGATGACAGTGATGATTTGGAGAATGAGTTTAGCTATTCTCAAGGGAAAACTAGGGACAAATCTCAATGGCATGGAGATGATATTGAAATACATGAGTCTTCCAGGCGTGAATCTCATCAGTCAATCCCTCTTATTTCCCATGCCCAGACAGTAAGCAAGCAAAATTTATTCTCATTGCTTCACCATTTAACGACATAAGCTTATGTTATCATGTCGCCTTTAGTTATTTGTTAATGTTTGAAAATCATGTGTTTTCTCCTGTAATCTTTTTGCATAATTGATAGCCCTCTGGTGAAATTCCACCTTCTATACAAGATACTCATTCTGTCCGGAGTAGTTCAGTACATCCGTCCCTTTCTTATGTTGATCCTAGGCAGCCAGGTAGCTTACAATTGATTATGCATTCACCAGCCTATACGTCCTCCATCTTTGTTCTATGCAACTATCTGATAATGTCATTAATTTCTGCAGTTCCTGTCAGAGTAGTTGACCCTTCCAAAGACTTGAATTCTTATGGACTTGGCAATGTTGATTGGAAAGAAAGGGTGGAAGGGTGGAAATTAAAGCAGGAGAAAAATATGGTGCAGATGACCAACAAATACAGTGAAGGAAGAGGAGGAGATACTGAAGGCACAGGATCAAACGGGGAAGAAGTTCAAATGTGAGCATGTTTACTAGAGTCAAAACAAATTCAAACAATAGAACCTGAATATTTCTTTGAAAAGACTACTAGGACTATTATTTGTGCCGGAACAAGTTATTTTAGTTTAAGTGTCTGCTAATCTGAATTGTGAATTCTGATGTTTCAATCAGTATGTGATAGAGATTACCTTTACTTTTAATTCCGTATTTAGAGCAGAAAATATTTATAGGATACTTTGGAAATTTTAAATCATGTCAGCTACTTACATTGAGTGTTGGGCGTGTGATTTATGAAACATTTTCAGGGGTGCTAACAGTTATATTGATGGGCAGGGCTGATGCTCGTCAACCTATGAGCCGTGTTGTGCCAATTGCTTCTTTCCATCTTACTCCTTACCGTGTTGTAATCATTCTTCGATTGATTATCTTGGGCTTTTTCTTGGAATACCGTTGTACCCATCCTGTCAGTGATGCATATCCTCTGTGGCTGACATCGGTTATCTGTGAGATTTGGTTTGCCTTGTCTTGGCTTTTGGATCAGTTCCCAAAATGGTATCCCATTAACCGTGAAACCTATCTTGAAAGGCTTGCACTGAGGTTAGTGGACTGTGCTAAATTTCTAACACTAGGAGCCTCTTATAAAGAAGCTTGAATATTTTCAATATAAGTATTAACAATATTAGTTTTCTGGCTTTGATTTTTTCACAACATTACTTTGTCCTTGTTGCAATCAGGTATGATCGAGATGGTGAGCTTTCTCAGTTAGCACCTGTTGATGTATTTGTGAGTACAGTGGATCCTATGAAAGAGCCTCCTCTTGTAACAGCCAACACGGTGTTGTCCATCCTTGCTGTGGATTACCCTGTCGATAAAGTCTCCTGTTATGTTTCAGATGATGGTGCCGCAATGCTGACTTTTGAAGCCCTTTCTGAAACTTCAGAGTTTGCCAGGAAGTGGGTGCCATTCTGCAAGAATTACAAGGTGGAGCCACGGGCCCCAGAGTTTTATTTTGCTCAGAAGATAGATTACCTGAAGGACAAGGTTCAGCCATCCTTTGTGAAAGAGCGAAGAACAATGAAGGTAGACGCTTATTGCTGATCTTTAGATTATTTCTCTATGTCAAGGTTTTGGTACAATGTGTTTTAATAATAAACCATTAATATCGTGGAGAATAAAAGTTCATGGTTCATTAGATTTGTGCTTTAGAAGTAGGCCTTCACGGTATGGTGCTCCATTTCTGAAATATTTTTTTTCAACCCACAAAAATCATTTCATGTGATGCGATCTTAGTTTTAATCGAAAAAGGATTTAGTAAATACTTGCTCCTTGAGTGAGTTGGATTGTATGATGGAAATTTAATGTCTTAGTTATGGATGCATGTTGAGAAACATGTTTCTAGGTTTAAAATATGAAATGTAACAGATAATATTGTTGTTATTATTCAAGGCAAGCAAGCATGACTATCATAAAATCATGCTGAAGCTTCTTCACAAGATTTCTTAATTGATTAACATCGATAAATTTAGGCTGATTAATTGAAAATCCAAGGAAGGTTAAATCCTACGTTGGTGGCTTATTTATTTATTTATTTATTTTTTTGTGTGTGTGTCTCCCACCCCCAACATATATGGTGATTTCACCAAATAAATGAACAATTAGTTGAAATTTTATTAGTTTGTTTTTCTTTTTTTGCAGAGAGAGTATGAAGAATTCAAGATTCGGATCAATGCTCTTGTTGCAAAAGCTCAAAAGATGCCTGAAGAAGGATGGACAATGCATGATGGAACCCCATGGCCTGGAAATAATCCGCGTGATCATCCAGGGATGATTCAGGTGCTTTTGACTTTTAAATATTTAATGTTAATTCCTTCTGTACTTGTTTTGTTCTAGTTCTTATCATTGGGTATTGGTAACAGGTCTTTTTGGGGCACAATGGTGGGCTTGATACGGATGGGAATGAGCTACCTCGACTGGTTTATGTTTCTCGTGAGAAACGTCCAGGATTCCAACATCACAAGAAAGCTGGAGCTATGAATGCCTTGGTAGGATGCTAAAGATATCCACTGCTATTATTTCATTGGATTCATGAGTTAGCAAGCCACTACAGTGGAGTAAGATCAAACCAAGCTTTTCGAAGATGGTCATAAATGACAAATCATAGACCAAGTCTTGGATTTTATTTTCAGTTTCTTTTCATTGATGAATGCCATAATTACATGGTTTTTTACTCTTTTATGTCATCAGATCCGTGTCTCTGCTGTCCTTACAAATGGGGCGTATCTTTTGAATGTTGATTGTGATCACTACTTCAACAACAGCAAAGCTCTTAAGGAAGCCATGTGTTTCATGATGGATCCTGCTCTTGGGAAAAAGACTTGCTATGTACAGTTCCCACAGCGTTTTGATGGCATTGATTGGCATGATAGATATGCTAACCGCAACATCGTCTTTTTTGATGTAGGTGTTGCTAATGTTCTTTCATACAAATAAGGTTCTGTTTATGTGATCTGTGCTGTAACTTCTTAATATTCTTTCTACAGATCAACTTGAAGGGGTTGGATGGCCTTCAAGGCCCTGTTTATGTGGGAACCGGTTGTTGTTTCAACAGACAAGCTCTATATGGGTATGATCCAGTCCTAACAGAAGAGGATATACAGCCGAACATTATTGTCAAAAGTTGTTGCAATACAAGGAAGAAGGGGAGTAAAAAGGACATGGATAAGAAGCGAGCAGTGAACAGAACCGACTCAAATATACCTATCTTTAACATGGACGACATTGAAGAGGGCGTTGAAGGTATGCTTACGATACATGTTGTTTGGATTTGCATAACATCTAATTCCGTGATTCATAGGACCTGCTCTACACTTCCTTTAACAAAAGCCAATCATCTTTACCATTCAAGGCTATTTACATCATTGAATGCTCCATTTGACCACCCTTCCCTAACAAAAATTTAAATTTTGTTGTTTTTGTGAGCAAATCCTACAGATGATGAGGAGGTAATTGATACCAGTTGTGTTTTTTCACATTTTTTTTGGCAGGATATGATGAAGAGAAGCCACTTATCATGTCTCAGAAGAACTTGGAAAAGCGGTTTGGTCAATCTCCAGTCTTCATTGCAGCCACTTTTATGGAAATGGGAGGCATCCCACCCTCAACAAATCTTGCTACTCTCTTGAAAGAAGCAATCCATGTCATTAGCTGTGGATACGAGGATAAAACAGAATGGGGCAAAGAAATTGGGTGGATCTATGGTTCTGTGACCGAAGACATTTTAACCGGGTTCAAAATGCATGCACGGGGATGGATTTCCATCTACTGTATGCCTACTCGTCCAGCATTCAAGGGGTCTGCTCCCATTAATCTTTCAGATCGTTTGAACCAGGTCCTTAGGTGGGCTCTGGGATCTATTGAAATCCTTCTCAGTAGGCACTGTCCAATTTGGTATGGCTATAATGGGAAACTACAGCTCTTGCAGAGAATTGCATACATCAACACCATTGTTTATCCAATCACCTCTATTCCATTGCTCGCTTATTGTATTCTTCCTGCCATCTGTCTTCTCACGAACAAATTTATCATTCCCCAGGTACACAAGTCCCACTTCTGGTATAATAACAGTCGAATAGAATTATCAATGATGAGGCTCACATGTTCATATTAACAAATCCGATATACTCCTGTGCAGATAAGCAACCTTGCTAGTATGTGGTTCATTCTTCTGTTTGTTTCGATATTTGCAACTGGGATACTGGAAATGAGGTGGAGTGGCGTGAGCATTGAGGACTGGTGGAGGAACGAACAATTCTGGGTCATTGGTGGAACGTCAGCTCATCTCTTTGCTGTCTTCCAAGGTCTGTTAAAAGTGCTGGCTGGGATCGACACCAATTTCACTGTTACATCCAAGGCATCCGATGATGATGGAGAGTTTTCAGAGCTCTACGTGTTCAAATGGACATCCCTCGTCATCCCCCCAACCACGGTCCTGTTTGTGAACTTGTTGGGAATCGTAGCTGGTGTTTCGTACGCCATCAACAGTGGATATCAGTCGTGGGGGCCTCTTTTTGGGAAATTGTTTTTCGCCCTTTGGGTCATTGTCCATCTCTATCCTTTCATCAAAGGTTTGATGGGTAGGCAAAACCGCACACCTACAATCGTCGTTGTCTGGTCCATTCTCCTGGCATCCATTTTCTCCTTGCTCTGGGTTCGGATCGACCCCTTTACGTCGGACGGTGCAAGGAAAGCAGCTTCTGTAGATCAATGTGGTATTGACTGCTGAATGCTGATTGCTGAGGGCGAAGGCAGTTAGTTTTGTGTGTTTCAGATTTTGCTTGTGCCTCCAAAATTAAGGCCAACACAGAGATTTTGCTTGAGCATCCAAGTAAACAGAAAACCCCTTGCTTCATGGGACATGGGGCATTAAATATTGTCGTTGATTTTGTTGATGGAAGCGTGTTCTGCAGCTCATTCTTGATATCTTTATCTTAAGTGTGCTGTTGCTGAAACAAATGCATGTAGCTGCCATCTATTATATATAACACCTCTTGATGCTATGCTATGAATAGTGTCTAGAAACTTTCATTTTATAATACAACTACTATTGGGCATTGAAAGAACTCATGAAAAAAGACTTTGAAAAATACATTTTAATGATACGCTAGATATAAAAAATATAAATATTCATGATTGAAAATATAATAATGGAAATTAATTATTATTAAAATCAATTCAATAGATGTACATATAAAATATAGTTTTAAATTAAAATTTCATTAAAAATAATATGAAAGTTCTTCCGAAAAATATTTATATTTTTAATAAATTTTGATAGTATTGTATGTTATATTATGTAATATAAGTAATTTATTTACTTAGGATATTTTTTAGTTAAATATTATATTTTTAATTTATCTATACTGAAGGTATGCATAAAATTGTACATAATTTTACAGGAAAAAAAAAATGATCAAATCAATTATCTAAGTTCAATTTTTTGATTTTATTACTAGTATTTTTTGTGTTTGATTAGGATTTTTTTGCCCAAATACACCTTTTGCTGAAAATTTGGATTTAATTGTAAATTTGGAGTACTAAATATAATATTCATTGTTTAGAAAAATCATGTACATAATTTTATAAATGTAAACAATATTTATATTTAATTTAATTATCTACCTCTAATAAAAGAATATTACGAATAATACGGTGTGATAATTAATTTGTGTAATATCGTATTTTTTTAGTAATTTAAATATATTATGTGGGTCAAATATTGAGGTGAATATTACATACATTGAAATTCAATTAATGCACCATTGTTTAAACTATTGGCGTTAATATTCTGGATTTGAACAATTAATATTTCTTTTGTTAATTGTTGATGAATAAATTATATATGGCGAACAACAATTACTCCTATTTTATTAAAATTGAGGTGATATGACAGAATAGAGCCAAGTATTACATCAAACAAGTTGCACAAACACAAATTATATCCAAAGCAATATAAAATATAATGTTAGTATGAGAACTCTTGAGTGCATATAAAACATCATCCTGATTACAGTTGAATGGGACGGGATCAATAGAATCACATTACCAACACTGCAATAAGACGTATAGTACACTTGCCTCTCCAGATCAAATAATGTTCTGTTCCTTCTTCAGTTCCTTGAAACAGATCATCAATTGAAGCGGCAGCAGCGCAATACAGCTGGCAATGATGATTGTCCAATTCATCAACTAGGGTAATAAATCTCCTTGTCTGGTATAGATGAAAAACCATGACTATGACGAAAAAATTGTCTTAGTAATTACAGAAGGGCAGGTGAAGTGTGTTGAGTCCTGTGTTTTGACGGAAGTTCAACGCCGACGTTTGAACACTATGGATGAACCTCCTGAGCGGCAGTCTTCATGTGCGACGTGGAGTTTTTGAAAGACTTGCTCCAGCCCCAACGACTCTTTTCTAATATGAGGAGATTATTCACTAACGTTTATTTTACAGGACTCCTCCTTCAGATTAGTGAATTAGAGTTTGAATGTGTGAGTAACGGTTACTGTCAGAATCCAACGGCTAGTTGCAGGTTACCGTTCCAGTTTTGAGCTTCTTGGTTAAAAGAGAATTTCAGGGAATTGGAAGCTAACTTCTCACTCTTACAATCTGGAAAACACTCTGAAATTTTCTCAAGCTTTTGGAATCACTTTGTGAGAAGCTCGGTCGATTTGCAGCCCCCTGTTCTTTGAATCTATCTATTGCTGCTGAATCGACAAGCCTTAGACTCTTCTCTGTTTGTCTGCAAGTTGTTAAACTATTTGAGGAGATCGTCCAAAGGCTTCACAGGAGATAAGCTTACATCGTTCACATCATCTTGTTCCTGAGAAGTGATTCACAGACTTCTTCAGGGGAAACTCAAGGCAGGAACTTTGGGGAGTTGAAATAGGTGGAAACCTATACCAGGACTTGGGAGAGCTTCTGGTTCCAACAACTATCTGCCTGGAGATTAGGGTGAAGTCATTCTCTTTATTTTGCTAGTGTTTGTGGTTGTATACCATCTTGAAACACATAGTAAAATAACCTCCTGGATTGGTATCCCCCAGATGTAGGCCGAAGGCCGAACTGGGTCAACAACTCCTTGTGTCTCATTTATTCTTTATGCTTGTTGATTATTCGTTCGTTATTCCGCTGTGCATGTTTTCCTGTTTTACACTGGTGTGTTTGATTTGTGTATTCATTGTGTTAGATTGAACCCAGTCTATTGAACTTTTGCACAAAGAATACATGTTGCTGGATCCGTGGACCTAACAAAGTGTTGAAAAATCCGTCAATACTGAAGTTTTCTTTGACAATGTTCTAACTCAAACTCTTACCAACGCCACGACCTGCTCAGCTGTTATTTTCCAAATCTACATGGAAAGCGCAATATCTATCTAACACATTAAAATATTTTGTTTGGATATATTACTATTAAAAGGATATAGAAAATAGAGATTTACTTATGATATAGAAGTTAATATAGCATTGATGCAATAAACAGGCCATTGTTACGGATTATTTCAGGACATCGAATATTTTCTGGGATATCAACCACTCAAGCATCACATGACTTTTAGCATGCACTAATGGAAAGTTTTGATTGGCAATAAGAAAACAAATTGGTATGGTTTGAGATCATTCATTAGCAGAAATTGGTGTCAAAAAAAATATCAGATAAAAACACACGCAACTTTCATGACCTGAGAAGCAAAAAGTGGGGCAATATAGATAAAGAAAGAGGCAACCACTAAGGCTGAAATGGGACCCATGTAAGTGTATAAGTAACTCAAATATACTATAGTTAGAACTAAGAGAATATCAAGATTCTTGACCTAGGGAAATCATGTAATGAATATATGAGTGGATCTAGAACAGAAAAAATTGGAATAATATTCATGAGAAAAGGCGATAAAAAATCCAGAGTGAATCACATAGCAATAATATTCATGAAAAAGTTGCCAATTTTAAATTCAGAAGTGAATCACATAGCAATAATATTCATGAGAAAAGGTGATAAAAAAATGTGACAGTGAGTTGTCTCAATTATGAAATTTGTGAAGGTAATAGAGGCAAGAAATAACAATAGTACCTTGTCTCCGATACGCATACCCATAACTGGAATATCAGAAATGAAAGCTTTGTGGTAAGCTTTAGCAATGGCAATATAATCTGCTACCCCGACCTCCAGGCTTAAAATGAGATCCCAAAGGAATAAACCTTGACTTAAGATGGTTGGGAATGTTAATCTACAAAGAACTAACCAAGGAATTTAGATAAATACTTTGGTATTTCAATTACCTTGAGCAAATGAATGGGGAATGCCACTCATTTTTTTTGATATTTTTACTAAGAAGATCTATTAAAGGATAAACACAGACATTGACATATGTATATTTGCTGCAAGGTCCTCACTGGAGCTATTTTTCATCCTTTCAAGTTTATTATTCAAGCTTATTAAAGTATATCATAACTTAAACTTATACTTCCTCCGTCATTTAATTATCTTAACGTTTGCATAGCAAAAAATATTCATTGTGTAACTTCTATTCGATTTTTTTTTAACACAGTTACATAAGATAGTTACATAGGATAAAACATAGTTAAGTGAGATCTTGTTAGATTTGTCTAATCACATCACATAGTTTTAGAATATTAATTTTTATAATTTTTACTTAACAATTTGAGATATTATTCGTTAAAAATTTGCATTGGATTGCGTGAAAATAATTAATGTTAACTTCTTTTGATTGGACAACAACATCAATCCTTAGCAGCACGACCCACCCCATGAGGCATTTTCTTCGATCCCATTGATCAGAAATAGGATTTAAAAAAAAAAAAAAAACAAAAATTGTTAGCCATAACAAAGATGCAAGCAAGCTACTATAGAAAACCATTGTAAGATCAAATCACATAGCACAGAGGATGAGATAATAATGAGAGAGAGTGTGTACCATCTTCAACATCCTCCAACTGATAATAATGAGGAGCAATTTCCAACAGCCATTCTGGTTTTAGTTCACGAACCTGCATGTCAATCGTCATATTTGAATGCTGCACAAAATAGCAGAGGATGAAGTAGGACCAGAAATGTACAAATTTTCTTACCTGAAGTATGTACTCCTTCGTTGTTAAAACCAATTCGTGGTAGATGACCCATCTTGGAAGAACCTAATGTGAATGTGAAGGATAGCTAAAACATTACCAAGTAGCAACCATCACAAATGCAGTGCCCGAAACTCAGAGAACCAGTTCATAAAAATGCAGTTTTGCACATGGTATATTTCTCTATGTTCTTAAAAAAATGCAAAATTTTATACTTATTACAAGGCCAGATCCAGTTTACTTGAGAATAAGCCGTATGCTAAATGGATTATCGTCTTAAGTTGTCTCACCCCATTTATTAACTTGTAGGATTCAGATCGACCTGTGTGGATCACAGGGTATTGAATACTATTTCATTTTAAAAACGCGGCAACTACTACCGTGCAATGCTGTGAACACATTGATTGTCTCACCACATTCCTTCTAAACACATTGATTGACGTCACATCATTCCTTGGTGAAAAGTGGAAACTACCATGCAATGCTGTGAACATAGAACCCAACAATCACCATCTGTTTTTGTTTTCATATGCATGTACAATTTCTTCCAACATGAGAAGTATAAACAATGTGAAAACATCCCTTCAATGAAGTAATTTCGGCAAACACTATCAAAGACGCAAGAGCAAACACTGTTTCTGGGTGTTTTGGGCTACTTTTTCACTTTTTCTCAATGATTTTTTTTGGGTGTTCCGGGGTAGTGTTCTAGTACATTTTTGTAACTCTGTGTCAAAATATGTACGCATGAATGACATGTAGACTCCATAAGAAATGCATAGAAGTGCAAACAGGTTGGCCAACAGCATCAGTCCTTAGCAGCACGACCCACCCCACGAGGCATTTTCTTCGATACCACTGCTCAGAAATAGGATTTAAAAATAAATAAATAAATAAATAAACTGTAAGCCAGATTCAAGCATAGCTAATATAGAATAATATAGAAAACCATTGTAAGATCAATACACAACACAAAGGATGAGATAATAATGAGAGAGAGAGAGTGTGTACCATCTTCGACATCCTTCAACCCATAATAATGGGGAGCAATTTCCACCAGCCATTCTGGTTTTATTTCACTAACCTGCATGTCAAACGCCATATTTGAAATGCTGCACAGAATAGCACAGAGGATGAAGTGCGACCAAAAATGTACAATTTTCTTACCTGACGCATGTACTCCTTCGTTGTTAAAACCAATTCGTAGTAGATGACCCATCTTGAAAGAACCTAATAATATGAAGGATAGACTAAAACATTAACAAGTAGCGACCATCACTAATGTTACAGTGCCCCAAACTCAAAGTAACTACCCAATTCGTAAAAATAATGATCACAATAAAAAAGGTATACATTTCAAAATACATACAAATATATGGGCATACATAAATTCAAGAAAATGATTAAGCACATAGGTAAAAAGAGGATGGTATATGCTGGGAAAATAATAAACAAGGGAGCATTTCCTCAATTACCATATAATTCCTCCTAGATGACCTATTTGTTAAGATTAGTGTACTCAGCTATTCATCAACATTTATCTAGCTCCAACAATCTGTATCATTGTGCTAATGAAATTGCACAAAGTATTAAAGTTGGAAAAAAAAAAATCTAGAGTAAATTGGTAAATATTTTTATCCTATATTTTAGTAGAAAACAGATTATATATTACCTGTGCCAAACCGGAGCTTGGGTGGATATGAACAGTCTGCGGGTTTTTGACAGTTCTATAGGAGCCATTCTTTTGTAATCGTGCTGAATGGGGGAAAAACCCTGACGTTATGGCTTTCTTAATTGCATGTAAATCATTTTCATTTGATTTCAACTCGATTTCAACTTTTTCCAACAATCCTTCCAACTGATCTCGTATATCTCTAGCTCTCTTCATGCTCCTCACCTGTAATTGAGAATCAAGTATTAGAGGGCTAAATTGGTGAGAAGTAAAACAATGTACACCTACCCCCATGCTAATTCCATCCCAAGGAAAGATGTTGACTCATTTCCTTATCTATGCAAATCAAAGTTATATATTAAACCTATGCAAATCAAAGTTATCTTTGAACATTAGGAATAGTTTCATCCCGAGACTAGATTGCAGTCTGCTTAATGCACATTTATATGGATTGCTAGCCCAACAGCGAATCATAACCCAAACAAAAACAAGGTATATAGTGAAATTACCAAAACCGACCTGAATATAATTCTCATAGCACCATTGAGTTGAAAAGTTGGTTTCCTTCCATGTCCTATACACCTAAGAAAGAAACATATCACATCAATATAACTGATGAAGTGGTGAACTTTCAGGTCATACAACAATTTTAATAACACAAAAAACCGTGTTAGCTGTAAGAAGCAAACATGTCACATGTGACACTATGATTGATTACCTTCAACAATGCAAGATGATCTCCAACATTTTCCATATGAAAATTTAAGCGCGCATTGTCTGCATAAACTTGTTTGTTCTTGGGGCGATAAAAGATAGAATTTCCAATAGATAGCATTGCAGCAATTGATATGATTTCAACGGAACACTCGTATTTTTCGGAAGCAACAATCATCTTGGATAACATAGGATCAAGCGGAAATTCAGCCATCTTCCTCCCGACCTTTGTGAGCTTACCATCCTTGTTAAGTGCACTTAGAGCATACAGAAGTTCTAAAGCCTTCTTTAGAGCTTCGGATGGTGGAGGGTCCATGAAATCAAAGTTATCCAGATCGTTGATACCAAGGCTCTTTAGGGAAAGCACCACATTGGCCAAATTTGTCCTTTGTATTTCTGGAACAGTATTATCATCTAGGTCATTGTAGTAATTATAGGCAGTGTATAACCGAAAACATTTCCCAGGACCTGTTCGTCCAGATCGGCCTGCACGCTGATTAGCTGATGCTTTTGAGATTGGAGTAATCAACAATGATTCCATTCCAGTTCGAGGATTATAAGACTTCATCTTGCAGAAACCTGGATCAATGACGTATTTGATTCCATCTATCGTCAAAGAAGTCTCAGCAATATTTGTTGCTAGCACAACCTTGCGAGCCCCTTCTGGAGTGGGTTCAAATACTTTTGCCTGCAGATCTGTTGGCAGGTTTGCATAAATGGGGCATATGATAAGCTCTGCTATTTTTGTACCAAACCTTTTAGTTCGATATTTGAGAATCTCATCAGCAGTTTCAATCTCCTCCTGCCCTGTTAAGAAAACCAAAATATCACCAGGGGCCTCTCTCTTATGAATGTGAAGTGTTGTAACTATAGCAGCATCCAAATAATCAGCTTCTGGGGCCTTAGTATAATGGATTTCATATGGATATCTCCTTCCAGGTATATTAAAAATTGGAGCAGAATCAAAATAATCACTGAATTTCTCTGCATCAAGCGTGGCACTGGAAATAAGCAATTTGAGATCAGGGCGGAACCGTGCAATATCCTATAATTAAAAGGATCAAATGAGATAACAAGTCATATAATGAATACCCCTCTGCAAATATGGACAAATATGGAGTAATAAAGTGATTTCAGGACATATTTATCATCTAGAAGGTTGTTATATATTTCATTGATGTCCCACATCCTCAAGTTTGATTTCTTCAATGAAAAATGGAACACCATAATTGTTGAATGCTTTTACTGTCCAGCACAATAATCGATGCCTTTCCTTTGTGTTTGATTTACTCAATTAACTGTCCTATCCTGTGATGTATTTAATATAAATTCAACACCACAAGTCCTTCCATCAAAAGCAATTCCTACCATGGCCTTCCCGACTTGAAAACAAAATTTGGAGGGAAAGTCCTGAAGCACCAAATAATCAAAATTGGATCTAAAATCTTTACCAGAAATTTATAATCAATCCATGTTATCTTTCAGTCTAGACACCTCACCCATTATTCTAATGTAACTGGAAAACATGATTATCCAAATGTAATTTTACAATCAATGAAGATTCAATTAAGAGATCATACCTTCACCATTCCAAATAGAATGTCGGTTGATAGTGTTCTTTCGTGGGCTTCATCCACCATCACTACACTGAAATTTATACAACAATATTAACTACAGCTTGCACCTGAAATTAAAATACTTATTTTAGAATGCCATATGCACCTGTAACTTGCAAGATCAGGTTCCCCAAGGAACTCTCGAAGTAACATCCCATCCGTCATATATTTTAAGATTGTCTTTTTAGAAGTACAATCTTCAAATCGAATAGAATAGCCTACCTACAAGTAACGAAGAACGAGAGTTAGCACAACACATCATGGCAACAGACCATACATAGGAACTTAAATCTATCATGCTCCGCAAAGAAACAAATAAGGTTTGAACATCTTATCTAGTAACTATGAAATGCAATCACATGAAATGATACATGGTAAGACTATTACTCAACAATGTAATGCGAAAGCTTTAAGTTATCACAATGTGGGCTTTATGATTGTTGAATTTATATGCAAAATAACTAATAGGAACTGCTAGAAACCTGCAGGATAAAGGCAGAAGAGATATGAACATACCTCATGACCCAGCTTAACACCCATTTCTTGTGAAACTCGGGCAGCAACACTCATTGCAGCAACACGGCGAGGCTGAGTGCATCCAATCTGTTTGCAGGATGCCAATCATTATGAACAAATATATATCTCATATAAAATTTATCTTCCTTAATAAGCAGTTGAGTTAAGACTAATTCTGACAGCTTAAATATAAGGTTTCAACCATGTTCAGAGACAAAACTACAATTGTTATGCCAATCAATTCCAAGCACCAATTTTAAGGCACCCAAGAATACATCATCCATCAAGTAGCATACAGTTATGCCATGAGCCTATGAAGGAATATAATTAAACAAATCTTAGATTCAAGATGCTTAAAGATATAAAACTCAAATCTGTGGTCTGTCCCATAGTATAGCAGCCTGAAAAGGTTTCATGGAAATAAGTTTTCACATATTTAACTCTCTAAAAAATAAATCTCCCCTAGTTCTGAAATTTGATGTCAATTTTATTGTGGTTTCTTAAGAGTTATTTTAATATCCAAATAGAATATACTTCAAAATACATTTATTATAAATCTAATACTTCCTCCATTCTCGAGAAAATGAAACATTTCATTTTCTTATTATTGTTCTTCATTTAACCTTAATTCAAAGTTTATCATAGCTATAAAAGAAAAAACATTGTCCAATAGGATCTTGTTGCATTCGTTTTATCTTGAAGTTAGAATATCTAAATGTTTACACTTTGTACGTGTACACAACTTATGTTATTAATCGTTAAAGATATGTGGATTGCATGCTAGTGGTGAATGTTGCAGTTTTAAGAAAACATAGGTAGGACCTCATAAAATACAATCATTCACACTTAATTCTACTACTCCTATATCTTAAAACACAAATATCAGTTTCATTTCTAAAACACAATATATTTTCAACAATTGTTAGGTTGTTTTGGAATAATAGTGTGTCCAAAAAGTAATGAATAATGGAAGTAAATATTTGATGGTTTTCATAATATTTTATGTATAAAGTTTTATAAGACGAGTTGGATAAAGTGATTGTCTATAATATTAATAGAAAGAATAGAAAGGGATGTAGAGTTTTGTTAGTGAAAAAATTGAATTAAATTTAAATATGAGGCAATGATCAAGATGTTATTAAATTGTGTCTTTTCTATATTTATATAACAGAAAAAATATGAAGTTGGAAAAGTAGTGTAAAGAAAAAGTATTTTTGGAAAAATGTGTAAGAATGTGTGCAAAAATACATCCAAACATAGCTTTAAAAAAAGTCGTAAAGTACATACGGTGGTTGCATTGCAGATTATTCTGCAATATATGATTTGGGAAGTTGCAAGAATAATAGGCAAATGCACTTTTTTAATGCAAATCCCATGGACATTGCTATTATTTGGAGAGGTGGGATATTTAAATAACATTCTAACCATCTTACAATATATATATATATATATATATATATGGGTGTGTGCGCGTGCACACCACCATGTATATATCATTTATATGTCACTTGTTAAAAAGTTTCATACTGTCCATAATCAATAAATGATCTCTCTAAACCCAAAAACAAACTAAAATAAGCACAGTTCAGAGAGTGATTACAGTACTAAATTTAGAAATGAAACAAAACAACTAAATTAACCTGTTTTAATGTTGACAAATGCAAAATACTGCATGATAAAAGAATTAAAGAAAATCATCTCAACAGAAACCTATAGTATACTAATAGATTTTCCTAAAATGGTTAGCATGGATAAGCTAAATTACGCCACATACTGAGATGAAATTTAGGTGATGATAAGCAATTAAGCAGTATGTTAAAAGGCAAAGAGAAAAATGTACCTTTCCACGCTGTGTATACCCAGCCTCATGAAGGTATTGGGGTATCTGCGTTGTTTTCCCCGAACCTGTCTCTCCAACAATAACAAGAACCTGAAAATTGTAATGTAGTGAAATTGTGAATATGTCAAGAGACACAAAGTTCAGTTGACAAAATAAACATGTGAAACAGAGAGTGATTTGAGACCTGATGATCTTCAACAGCTTTTAGCAACTCATCTCTATAACGATATATCGGCAAAGTTTTTCTGTCACTCTGAAAATGGAAGACCAGACAGATTGGTCAATGCACAAGCAGAAACAAATTGGTACTAACCCTCAATTAATTAGGAAATGAGCATGTCTGAGAATTTTACACCGGTGCTACTACAAAATGCAAATCATTATTGAAGTTCATGCATTTTTTTTTCTCACATGATCAAACAATGGATTTCCTAACCTCCAATTGCAGAGATTCATTACTTTACACAACTACAAATTCCTTTAACCATGAACTTTTCAAATTGAGAGAAAAGATAGGTAGTATCCTAAATTGGAGTATCATACCACATCACTGCAACTAAAGATCATAAAGGCCAAAACAAGAAAATGCCACTGCAAAAGATTATACTTCCTCCGTTTTTTTTTTTGTTTGTTTTTTTTTTTTAACTTTTTAATTTGCCCCTTTGAAGTACTTACTGACTGAATCGGATTCTCTCCGGAATAGTCTAGGCTGAGCAAACGGGTTTTGTATACTATTCACCCACACCCTTTCATTTAAAGTTTTATCATAGTTATACAAGTTAAAATATAGCCAAGTGAGATATTCACCCAAAAAAAATATAGCCAAGTGGGATATTGTTAGATTCGTCACGTCGTGTAGTTTTTAATAATGGAACTTTTACAATTTTTATTTGTACCGAACTTGAATTACTAATGGTTTAAAATGTGCATTGAATTGCGGGCTGGGTGGGTCCGTAGCAAATAAATAAAAACGGAGGAAGTATATTTTAATGCATTAGTCATAAGGTTGTCTGCGTATTATTTTGAAATCAAAGATTACATGACACCAGATAAATCATATGTGAATCCATACACAAACTTAGTGTGAAACACGAGCAGGCCATCAAGATGTCAAAACAGTCTAGTTGAATTACAATAAAATTAATAAATATGCTAAATTCTCTAGCCAATAGCCTCACTAGATAAATCACCATTGCAAAATACTGAATAATTTTAGAAGTAAATGCTTCAAATGAACATGGTTAAAGATGCAATCTCGAAATTTAACTCTCTTTTCACAAAATAAAATTCATGTGAGCACCTGAAGTTTTTCAAATGCAGTTTTGGCAGCAGAAGCTCCAGGGGACTCTGCAGATGATTCTTGCTCAACCTGGGAGCAAGTGAATTTGTTAAGAAAAATTTGAACCAAACAGAGATACCAGCATATCATCGCACCACATTAAAAGTTGGCGTACTTACATTAATACCATCCATAACGGTTGCCTTTATGAAATCTATTTGGTCTTCAAACACAAATCTGCACAAACAATAAATTACTAAGTCAAAGCTCTTAGTGCCAAATAATGTTTTAAACTACCCTCTATTTGTCAATAGACAACCTTTAGAGGTTCTACACAACTCTTTGCTCTTGCAGCGTTGGTATAAAGCTTCACCAATATCAGATACAGAGAATGATACACATGTTAAAACTTACTCGCATTCATCTTGTCTAAGCTTTTTATTCTTCGACCCAAACTTAAGAGTTGCTTTGCCTGTAATTAATGAACACAAATTAGTAATTAAAGACAAAAGTCATACATTATACAAAATTAAGTGTGATAGCATACATTATACAAAATTAAGTGTGATAGCACCAGAGTACTACCAATCTGATGTTCTTCCCACGCCTCTTGTTCAGCAAACGGATTTATCTTTTCTTCTGCAGTAGGATCCCTTTAAAGGTAAACAGAAACTCAGCAACTCATATTACATGTTTACAGTTTCATGTTGAATCAATAACCCAGGGCGGGTGAAATTCATGCTACTAGCATTTAACACACCAGTCCTAATGTAAAACTAACCTGTAACGCTGCATTGCCACAGAAAATCTTTTTTCTTGATTGACACCTCCATCCCGATCATATGCATCAGGCATCTTGTACTGCACAAGACCAAAGGAGCAAAATCAGGAAATGTCCATAGGAACCAAAAAAATATTTCTTCTTGGCTATCTGTCTCGTGCTTATTATCACAGAGCTACTAGAATTCAACTAAAACCAATAAAAACAAATGCTCACGAATTAATACTGCCTTCATAAATCAAAATAGAGAATTGGACATTCAAGGAGGGGATTATGGGTCATTACACATACCCCAAATACATTATGCCTCATAAGTGTGCACGTATAAGCATGGGAATATCAAATATGTACTTCCCATTAATTGATGACATGCATCTTATAGAAGATTGATTCAAGTAAAAACACCACAAAAACATGGTTGGATTTTTTCACCTCAGTGTCATGGTCAGACTCCTCTGTTCTCTTCTTGACAAGTTCATATATTTGTTTTTTATAGCTGTCAAAAAAATGAAGTATACATAAGGTGAGTTGGTCAGCCATATGTAAGCATAAACAAAACAATACTTTTATTCTGGCATAAGCAAGAATTTACAACTGAAACAAAGGAATCTACGTGTATGAAAAACATATTGGTAGGTCTTACATAAACTTAACTCCACATTGGAAATCAAGTTTAACATAGAATGAGAACTAAAGCAAAGAAAAATCCTGACTGTGGCCACAAGAAAACTTAGATCATTTAATTTATAGAAACCTCTGACATAGGAAATTTGAGCAACCTCAATCCCAAAACAGGCCCTACACCACAAAACAATACTAGTTCGTTTGTTGTCCACAATAGAACAAAATAAATTAATTAGTGTGAATCTGAAAAGGCATAACAGAAATATGATATACATACATGTACTTTTCCTTTCTCCAAACTCAGGGGAGTGGCCGTCTCATACTCAACTGAGTGTACAGAACAATTCCCATTGTTCATAACTTCATATTCAGTTTGCCCCATTCAGATATTGGAATCAGGAATTCAATTTATTGCAAACAAAATTATTCAGAAAACATAAACGTATGGGTCTAAAAATAGATATGTTGCCCCATGACATCCATAGCCCAAATATAAGAAGAGAACATGATGATATCATCTCATTAAATAAGGTAAAGGCAATTGAATTTGTTTTCCATGTTTACAGTTACACTTTTATTATAAAATAAAATAAATTGCAACCAATCTCTAAATCATTATATACAAAAAAAACACATGCTTCCTTCATTTATAGCACAAATAAGACCAAATGCATGATTGTACAACATAGATTGGAACGTGTGAAGTAGCCATAAAGCTTTTCACATAACTACGCAATTAAAAGCAAATATACCTTAGTTCACGATATTCTGCCTCGGTCAGCTTGACTCCATCAAATAAATATTGCTCGTCTTCAATATCATCCCTGAGTTCCCATAGAAAAGAAGCCCAGTTATGTATATAATCACTCGGAGAAAATATCTAAATTCTACTTTTACCAGCATGACAGGAAACGTTTCAGTTCATTACCTAAGCTCATCTAATTTCTTCTGCTCCCTTTTCTTCAAATACTCTTGCCTTGAAACTTTCCTGAAGCAATAAAGAAGATAATATAACAGATGAATCGACTAAGGTAAGGTAGCAGGATGGAGTTGTGTAGATAGTCAATCTTAAGCTGAACTGATTAAGTGGCCAGAGACATATTGGTAGGCACATGCATCAAAGGTACAATTTGCTCTAAAACGGACCCCCTTCTATGTCTGTTCCAAATTGTATCTGGAACATTTATGAATAAATTAACTAAATCCTTGCCCTGATGCCCCATGGAACTTGAAAAACAACGCAGTAATCACACAATCTGAAAGATTAATACTTCCATATCAATGTTATATTGACTGCAAATTGAACAATTTACAGCTTTTAATGCACAAGAGATAAATTAAAAGTTGCAACTGGAAAAGACGGGGCTGTGAAACAAAGGAGTATACTCCTTTTGAACTATCTAGTGTGCATTAAACAATATTGCAGGTATATGACCATAAAGGAAACCAAGAATCTACTTTTTTTTTCTTTGAAATACATTCTACGATTTCATTGAGATCGTATCAAAACCTTAATGAACCTTGTCAAATAGACATGGCTACTTTATGAAACACAGGATCATAAATTTACTAGACATTATTCAGTAACCCAAAAAAATCAAATAAAAATAAAAGAAAATGTCATCTCCTGATATCTAAGAAAACATGGGGGGAGGGGTAGACAAACACAAAATTACTATCGACATTGAATTTCTATGTGCTGTTAATATCACCATGACTTCCGTAAATAAATGAAAATGAACTAAATTTTCACAGCAGCAGTTATTGTTTGCTAGATAAAATAAAGCATAATTGTGTCAAACACAACAAAGTTAACTTCTTTGAATGTGTTCATGAGTTAAGTAAAATGACATAAAATATGTATACGTGACAGAATATTCAAAAATATGTTAGTGAAGCTTGAATTAGAAATCGGTACAACCACCTAGTAGAGGGATTTGATATGGAATTTTATATTCAGTATGGCAGACCTTAAATTTTGAATTCCATCGTTCTCCTCCAAAGCATGTGACCTCCGAATAGCCTCAGCTGTAAAAATATAGGAAAATGAAGAGTCAATCCTGTATTGTTACACGGTTATTTTTAAAGGACTAAATTGCAAAAGAGCATCAACATTAGGAATGCAAAATGAAGTCCCTATTATTTCCATGAGATTAAGTACTCACTAGACCAAAAATTTATAGCATTTATATAATGTGTAGATCCAATATCACATTCAGTGAAGATTTATGATACATGTATAGGATGTACTCAATGTGTGTGAGCGTGCCCCACCGCTGAAATATAGAAATTTCAATAATTTGATGAAATTCAGACTAACTAGAAACAGTTAACCACTGGTATTTTGTTATTGGTAATTACAAGCATTGAATACGAAAAAAAAAAAATGCGCTTACAGAGTTAATACTTGATATATGTCAACAAAATAAAGAGCAACACAAGAAGCGGAAACTTTATCAGCTAGATTGTAATAATTGCATGCTACTAAGTAACTGAATTAAAAGCAAATTTGGGAAAATCCAGCTACTATGAAGGACTAAATATTCATGTAGTAAATGCTTGATTTCAGGAATCTTTAGTGGTTAGGTCTAAATACAATTTCTTGTCATTCACGCATACAGATACAAAAATAAGGGTTTTATTCAACACAGATAAAAGACACGCATCACATTTAACAGCGTAAGATAATACTTTACCTTCTTCCCTTTTTGATAACTTTTGTTCAGTTATCTGCACAGTGCAAAGGCAAAAGAAGAATGAGTTGGACAACTAAAGAAAGAAATTGTAAGAACGCGTAAGACAGAACCATAAACGTGATAAAAGGCATAATAACACCAAACAAGTATTAGTTCATCTGTTGCTAAAGAAGGATCAGTTGAAAGAAATTGAATATTGTCAGACAGTTACAAAATGAAAAACGAGGTAAACAAATGTTGACATATATTTTTAGATAGAAGTCTTGAAAAAATATGAAAAAGGGGGGAATTTTAAGAAATGTGAAGATGTGCCAAGTAAAAACTTCCAACATACAGATATGTGAAGCCATTATCCATTTATGTTTCAAGTCTCCACACATAGATCAGTTGGCCACAGTACATGCACAAAAATAATTCAAAACATTCTAAAAATTACCCCTTCGATGTTCGGACATAAATACTCAATTACCCATGTCTCAAATCTAAAATCCAAAAAGATCCAACTGTTCAGCTGTGGAGTTTCCGCTTCTATAAGCGAAATAGAGAAACTTAAAACAAAAATTACTAATAATTTTATCTAATAGTACATGAACATCATATGGACATAACATTAACCATATGCAACTCCTTGGGTGGATATTAACAGATATTAAGTTTTTAGTACATCCTTATTCGATTAATTAATGAACTTTCAAGAAGACTTACCATATGTTCACGCGTTAATAAGCATAGTTGTTATATACACCACATCATAGAAACAACATTAATATGAATGCCTAAAAACAATAGTATAACGACCATAGAAGAAATAACTCTACCTTCCTGGTCCCCGCAGCATCACGATCTCTAATATGAGACTCCAACTCTTCCTTTTCTCTTTGGTCACGTAGTCTTTCTTCTTCCGACTGCAAACATTCAGGATGAAGATGGCATTACAAAACTATGTACGAAGTGTTAATGAACATAAAAGGAAAAAAATTGTGAAACAATAAATCAAATGGCAGATTTATTACAGAGGAAAAAATATAAAAGCTAGAATGTATAAACAAAAAGCAATAAGCACAAAAGCAAAAATGTGAACTGTTTACAACCTATACTGCCCAAAGTATCATGCTAAGATAACAAGATTCTACTACTGTAAGTATGAGAATAATGTAAATGGCACGCAGATCACCAAATAGCTCTTTAAACATTTATGTGCAATTTGGGTGGTACAAATCCAAGGGTAAGCCAAATTTATATCCAGACAGGCTCATAAATATGTAAAAGTACCTCAGAACCATCATCTGCATCATGAGAAGCACGACTTCTTGCTCGTCTTTTATGCCTTCCAATTTTCACATCCTACACAATCATATTCAATGAAACCTAAGCATCTTACCTGAAAATGCATTATCGTAAAAAACACACACAAAATCAAAAACAAAATTTTCATTAAGAAAAGTACGGGCATAATTGCCTCATCATCTAAGTCAGCCTCAGGTTCAGTTCTTTTCCGGAACTTCTTGTTGCGGCTTTCCCCCTTTTTTGGCAATGGAGCAATGGAAAAATCATCCTCATCATCGTCTGCCTCCAAGATCTTGTAGGTCCTTTGTTTACGTGCAAGCACTGCCGCTTCTCTTTCTTCTTGTTCATATACCTAACAGAATATAAGTAGAGTCAGACCCAAATAGAAATATGCAATTATTCAAAAATAATTATTCCAATGAGGTTGATTAGAGAAGATTAGTAGTAACTAACACTTGTTCCTGCAGCCTTGCGCTCCACTCTAGCAAAAATTTCTTTGGCAAAGTTAATTGTTTCACTAGATGAAGAAAATCCCACATCTTGCAGTTTATTTACAATTTCAGAAGGAGTCGAAGCTTTCCTTGCTGCATTAGCGCAAACACAGTAACCCAATTTTAGCATGAAGAACTCCAACTACTAAATTGATATAGGTCGGGTACCTTGCTAGAGCATCAGCGAAAATACTGTGCATGTATTACTAGACGTAAATATATACCCACACCTATTTATATAACACACGGATATACTTAAAGACAGACACGAACACTTACACGATGCAATCACATACTGAACATCAGCTGCCTGCGAAAACCCCAAAATGGACATGCATTTATCAGAAACCCATGTTTTCAAGTCACTCATCTTTCACTGCAATCACAGGACACCACAATGTTAAGTAAACGAATAACAAATCATGAACGCCCAGGTCGACGTTAATGTGTAATCAAATGCAAGATGAATACGAAATTGACACCAACCTTCACCAAAAATTGAATGCGGAAGCGAGTGTCGCAGGAGCGACGACGATGGCAGAAAAAATATGAGCAGGGGCGGCGGAGGAAAAGGCGGATGGATGGTCGAGGGAGGAAGCGTAGTTGGACTGCGGTTCGTCGGGATATGAAACGGAAAAGAACGGGGGGACGGTTTGGCAACCCTTTAGAACCGTCTTCCTGTTTTTAAATGAACGACAAATGGGCCGGTTTTGGACCGGGTCGTTATACGTATTTACTTGCACGCCAATTTTTTACCTTTTTATTTCGTTTTGGCCATATTATTTAAGTTAACTACTACGTATTTACTTGCACGCCAATTTTTTACCTTTTTATTTCGTTTTGGCCATATTATTTAAGTTAACTACTCCATATCAATTTATCAATTTATTTAACAATATTCTACTTGTTATAGAAATAACTATCTTTATTTATGTATGTGTACAATAAAATGGTATATGGCTTATTAGCTTGTGTTTATAGTGGAAGTATTGTAATGGAAATTGGGATTAAATGGTGAAAGAAAGGAAGTTTAAAGGTGGGATAATAAAATGGATAAAGTGTAATAATTATGGCTATGAAATGAAACAAGTATTAAGCTTGCATAAAATTTTTCTTAACTTCTCAATACATTACATAGGCTATTTATAAACTTTTTTATCCTCTCACTATTTACTAACCTCATAATCAAGACATATACATTTCAAGACTTTCACATGTTTAACCTTATGATCAAGGCATGAACATGGATGTTGAACACTAGACATTCACATATTTTGTTTACATGCATAATACTCCCCCTTGAATGTCGTCAATACGAAGAATATGCCTCGTTAAAACCTTACTTGGAAAAAACCCAGTGGGAAAAAATCCAAGTGAAGGAAAAAGAGTACAGTATTCTTGTATCAGATGCTCCTCCTGATTTGGACATCATTTTAAATCTCGAAGCCGCCGCATTCCAATTTTCTTCACGAGCTTCTCGAATGTTGCAGTCGGCAATGCCTTGGTAAATAGATCCGCTAAATTATTTTCTGATCGAATTTGTTGCACATCGACTTCACCATTCTTTTGAAGATCATGAGTGTAGAAGAATTTTGGTGAAATATGCTTCGTTCTATCTCCTTTGATATAACCCCCTTTCAACTGGGCTACACAAGCCGAATTATCTTCAAATAAAATTGTTGGGGGCATTTGTGGTTCAATGATTAAACCACAACTCTTCAATATATGTTGAGTCATTGACCTCAACCAAACACATTCTCGACTTGCTTCATGGATTGCTAATATTTCGGCATGATTAGAAGAAGTAGCAGTTAGAGTCTGCTTCATTGACCTCCAAGAGATAGCAGTTCCACCACACGTGAAGATATAGCCTGTTTGAGATTTGGCTTTGTGTGGGTCTGATAAATAACCTGCATCGGCATAGCCAATTAACTCATGTCGAGAGTCTTTTGGGTAAAATAACCCAAGATCAATTGTTCCTTGGAGATAGCGAAAAACATGCTTTATTCCTTTCCAATGTCGTTGAGTAGGGCAAGAGCTGAATCTTGCGAGTAGATTGACTGCAAACGCGATATCAGGTCGCGTGCTGTTTGCAAGATACATTAACGCACCAATTGCGCTTAAATATGGGATTTCTGGGCCAAGTTGCTCTTCATTATCTTCTTTTGGCCTAAATGGATCCTTTGCAGGATCAAGTGTCCGAACGACCATTGGATTATTTAGCGGATGAGCATAATCCATTCGAAATTGCTTTAATACCTTTTGGGTATAAGCTGATTGATGAACAAATATGCCCATTTCCAAATGCTCAATTTGTAGGCCAAGGCAAAATTTCGTTTTCCCGAAATCTTTGATTTCAAACTCCTTTTTCAGATATTCGACCGCCTTTTTCAACTCTTCAGGAGTTCCAATTAGATTTAAATCGTCAACATAGACTGCGACGATCACAAATTCTGACCCATTTTTCTTTATAAATACACAAGGGCTGATCGGGTCATTTGTATAGCATTCCTTTATCAAACTTTCACTGAGGCGGTTGTACCACATTCGGCCAGATTGCTTGAGCCCATACAACGATTTTTGCAATTTGATGGAATAATTTTCTCTGGGTTTTGAGTTGCAAGACTCAGGTAATTTAAACCCTTCAGGTATTTTCATATAAATATCATTTTCCAATGAGCCATATAAATATGCAGTAACAACATCCATCAGTCTCATTTCGAGATTTTCTCGTACTGCTAGACTCATTAGATACCTGAATGTTATTCCATCCATAACTGGGGAATATGTTTCCTCAAAATCAATTCCCGGTCGTTGTGAAAAACCTTGGGCTACAAGCCTTGCCTTATATTTGGCAATTTCATTATTTTCATTTCTTTTTCTCACAAACACCCATCTGTAGCCAACAGGCTTCACATTTTTTGGTGTTTGGACAATAGGGCCGAATACTTTTCGTTTATTCAGTGAATCTAGTTCAGACTGAATCGCATCTTTCCATTTTGGCCAATCATTTCTTTTCCGACATTCTTCAACTGATCTTGGTTCAGGATCCTCGTTATTTTCCATTACATCAAGTGCAACGTTGTATGCAAAGGCATTATCAACGTTTGTTTCTTTTCGGTTCCAACATTTCTCAGTATTGATATAATTGAAAGAAGTTTCAATAACTTCATTTTCTTCTGGGTGAATATTTTCAGGTTCAGCCTTTTCGGGGGTTGAATCAATTTCTCCTTCGGGAGTATCATCTGTGATTGATTTATCACCCATATGGATAATTTTCTTCTTTCGTGGATTTTTATCCTTGGAACCTAAAGGCCTACCACGCTTCATGCGTGCAGTAGGTTCATTTGCACTTGGAATTTGCCCTTCTGGGACATTTATATTGGCTGGTGCATTTGATGCATCATTTATATATGATTTTGTGACTTTAGCAGCATCATTAAAAGCATCGGGTAATTGATTTGCAATTCCCTGCAAATGCACAATTCTTTGAACTTCAAGTTCGCATTGCCTTGTACGAGGATCAAGGAAATCAAATGGACTTTGCCAAGATATTTCCTTTTTCAGTTGATCATTTCCTCCCCCTAATGTCGGGAATTGAGTTTCATCAAAATGACAGTCTGCAAATCTTGCAGTAAATAAATCACCCGTTTTTGGCTCAAGATATTTAATAATCGAGGGTGATTCATACCCGACATATATGCCCAACCTTCTTTGAGGTCCCATTTTTGTGCGTTGTGGTGGCGCAATCGGTACATAAACCGCACACCCAAAAATTCGCAAGTGGGATATATTGGGCTCCTTTCCAAACACAATTTGTGTAGGGGAGTAGCTATGATAGCTTGTCGGCCTTATTTTCACAAGTGCGGCTGCATGCAATATAGCATGTCCCCAAGCAGAAACAGGGAGTTTTGATTTCATTAACAAGGGTCTTGCAATTAATTGCAATCGCTTAATAAATGATTCTGCCAGACCATTTTGCGTGTGCACATGAGGCACAGGATGTTCAACAGTAATTCCAATCGACATGCAGAAATCATCAAATGCATGTGATGTATATTCTCCAGCATTATCAAGGCGTATTTTCTTTATCGGATGATCTGGAAACTGTGCTCGCAATTTTATAATTTGTGCAAGTAATCTTGCGAATGCCAAATTGCGAGTTGATAATAAACAAACGTGTGACCAGCGTGATGACGCATCAATTAATACTATAAAGTACTTGAAAGGTCCACACGGTGGATCAATAGGTCCACATATATCGCCTTGAATTCTTTCTAGGAATGTAGGGGATTCGATTCCCACTTTTACTGGAGATGGTCTGGTTATCAATTTCCCTTGTGAACAGGCTGCACAATTGAACTCATTTGGGTTCAATATCATTTGCCTTTTCAATGTATGACCATTTGAATTTTCAATAATTCGCCTCAGCATTACACTGCCAGGATGCCCAAGTCTATCGTGCCAGGTAATAAATTCACTAGTAGCTTTCAAGCCTACTAGGTTATGTATTTCTGCGGCACATATTTTTGTATAGTATAAGCCAGAGGAGCAACATGACAATTTTTCATTCACAAATTTTTTGCCATTTTCAATTCGAGTTATCAAAAGATACTCGTGATCTGCCTCTTTTGAAGTTTCAATGTGATATCCATTTTTTCGAATATCATTGAAGCTCAGTAAATTTCTTCGAGCTTTGCGTGAGAACAAGGCATTTTCAATTGCCATTTTTGTCCCTTCAGGGAGAAATATAACAGCTCTACCGGAGCCTTCAATGCATTTTGCATTACCGCTTATAGTTTTCACTGCGGTCTTTTCCAATTTTAAATTGGAGAAATAGCTTTTGCTTTTGAAAATGCTATGCGTTGTTGCACTGTCAATGAGGCAGATATCATCTCCGACTTTTGAATTTCCAGCATCCATTTCTTTACAAGAATATAAGAATGTTATTAAACATCAGCAATATAAATATTATTAATGCAAAAACATATTTATATTATACATGGATAATAAAAGGGAAATACAAGATATCATTATTTATATTAAACAGGAATTATAAAAGACAAGTAAAATATATATATAACTATATAATATATTATTTGGTAACAGTATCTGGCTCAACAAAATCATCAGCTTCCAGGTGCGTGATATTATCATTTAATATATCATCATAAGTATCATCGTGGGCATTATGGTGTGCTTCAACACCTGGTCTTTCTTTTCGTTTCGAGGCCTGATACAGTTCAGCTAAGTGTTTAGCTGTGTGGCATGTTTGAGCCATATGGCCTTTAATTCCACAACGATCACAAATTTCATCATTTTGTTTATGCTTTCTTGCATAATTTCTTTGTTGTGGTTTGTAAGGCCTTCTGGTATCATATCTGCGATTTTGCTCAAATCGAGGCTTATTTCGATAATTATTTTGACGAGATGATTCACCTCTGCCTCGATTGTGATACCGATTTTGGCCACGATCATCATTTTGATTTTTAAAGTGCCCACGATCACGCACATATTTCGATGATTGAGCCGCGTTCACCTCGGGGAACGGTTTTGCACCTGCGGGCCTAGATTCATGATTTCTCAACAACAATAGGCTGTTTTGTTCGGCCAATAATAAGCAGGTGATAAGATCAGAATATCTCTGAAAGCCTTTTTGACGGTATGTCTCACTCAATACTGTGTTTTTAGCATGAAACGTAGAATACGTTTTTTCAAGCATTTCTGCTTCAGATATCTTTTGCCCACATAATTGCAATTGGGCCGTAATTTTGAACACAGCGGAATTATATTCCCGGACTGTTTTGAAGTCCTGAAGTCTCAGGTTTGTCCAGTCATCAAGGGCTTTTGGAAGCACCGTCTTTTTAAGATTATCATATCTTTCTTTCAGGTTTTCCCACAATGCCAGTGGGGATTCCACAGTCACGTACTCCATTTTAAGTGCCTCTTCGATATGATGGCACAAGAAAATCATGGCTTTTGCCTGATTTTGATGGCTGGGATTTTTGCCTTCAGCAATAGTATCTTCCAGACCCATTGAAGTAAGATGCATTTTTACATCTCGGGCCCAGGACATATAATTGCTTCCTTCAACGGTTAAGGGAGCAAATTCCTGCTTTGCAAGGTTAGCCATAATCTTATTGAAAGTTTAGAAATAAGAGATTATACCTCAAATGATAATCTGGACAGAGTCTCCTCGTGCTGATAACGTGTTATAGAAATAACTATCTTTATTTATGTATGTGTACAATAAAATGGTATATGGCTTATTAGCTTGTGTTTATAGTGGAAGTATTGTAATGGAAATTGGGATTAAATGGTGAAAGAAAGGAAGTTTAAAGGTGGGATAATAAAATGGATAAAGTGTAATAATTATGGCTATGAAATGAAACAAGTATTAAGCTTGCATAAAATTTTTCTTAACTTCTCAATACATTACATAGGCTATTTATAAACTTTTTTATCCTCTCACTATTTACTAACCTCATAATCAAGACATATACATTTCAAGACTTTCACATGTTTAACCTTATGATCAAGGCATGAACATGGATGTTGAACACTAGACATTCACATATTTTGTTTACATGCATAATACTACTATATTTTTTAAAAAAATATTGACACTTATATATGGTGAATATGTGTGGAGTCAAAATCACACTAATTAATAATAAACTTTAATTCATATCAAAAGCTCATAATTGTTACCAAACGGATATGTCCTGATATGGAGCTCTGACAGCTTAAACAAATGTTTCGAATTTGTATATATAGAATTATGCTTTGAAATAGACAATCCTTTAATGCCCGAGGGATCAGACTTGGATAATGTGGCTTGATGATACTTGGTACACGTAAAAAAAAGTTCATAATTATTTTCAATATATAATCAACCCATCAACCCATCAAACTACGGCTAAGTTACGAACTACTAAAAAGATAAAACTCATGTGGAGTGTTGAGTTGTGTGTTGATTCTCTTTCATTCAGCAGCGAGGTCGTACTTATAGATGCCTTGCATAATCGCTCTGCATAGCACGACTTCATGGAGATAACTACCCCGTTCAAAAGGTGACCCGCTTCAACTCCATATCCGTCCCGCTTGCCTATCTTGTTATCCTTAGTGGCTCGGTTGGTCTTGTGTCATTCTATAGCCCAAAATTAAGTGTGATATAGCCTTTGGTCGGTTATGGCTCGTTTTGCATATGTGCGGTTGCACATCCTTTGGGACATATCTAGGAGATGGTCAAGTCATCTTCCCTTGGTCGACTAATATACCCCTTGGTCGACCAAGGATCCTTTCATGAGTTCTAGACTTGTGCCTCCCCCTGTTCAGGCTTACGATAGATTGTATAACTCATTTCTGACCATTATGGGCCCATCCGAAGCACGTAAACACTGAAAATGATAACCTTTCCCCATAGGACTCCTCTTGGTCGACCACTACAGTCCCTTGGTCGACCATGGACCTTTCCATGGGGTATGGGCATGTCCCCCCCCCCCCCCCATTCAGGCTTCCGGTAGGTCGTATAACCCTTTTCTGGTCATTTCAGGCCCATTCGGAGTACTTAAACACTGAAAAGGAGCATATTTCCCCATGCGACTCCTCTTGGTCGACCACTACAGCACCTTGGTCGACCATGGACCTTCCCATAGGGTCTTGGCATGTTCCTCCCCCTGCCCAAGCTTCTGGTAGGTCGTATAACACATTTCTAGCTATTCCGGGCCCATTCGGAGCACTCAAACACTGAAAAGGAAGGTCTTTACCCATGGAACTCCTCTTGGTCGACCATTACAACCCCTACGTCGACCCTGGACCCTTCCATGGGGTCTGGGCATGTTGCTCCCCCTGTCCAGGCTTCCGGTAGGTCGTATAACCCATTATCTGGCCATTTCGGGCCCATTCAGAGCACTTAAACACTGAAAAGGATGACATTTCCCTATGGGACTCTTTTGGTCGATCATGGACCTTTTCATGGGGTCTGGGCATGTTCCTCCCCCTGTCCAGGCTTCCGGTAGGTCGTATAACCCCTTTCTGGCCATTCCGGGTCCATTCGGAGCACTTAAACACTGAAAAGGAGGACCTTTCCCCATGGGACTCCTCTTGGTCGACCACTACAGCCCCTTGGTCGACCATTGACTTTTTCATGGGGTCTGGGCATATTCCTCACCCTGTCCAAGCTTCCGGTAGGTCGTATTACCTCTTTCTGGCCATTCCAGGCCCATTCGGAGCACTTAAACACTGAAAAGAAGGGCCTTTACCCATGGGACTCCTCTTGGTCGATCACTACAGGTCCTTGCTCGACCATGAACCCTTCCATGGGGTCTTAGACATGTTGCTACCCCTGTCTAGGCTTCCGGTAGGTCGTATAACCCCTTTCTGGTCATTCCAGGCCCATTCAGAGCACTTAAACACTGAAAAGGATGACATTTCCCCATGGGACTCCTTTTGGTCGACCACTACAGTCACTTGGTCGACCATGAACCTTTCCATGGGGTCTGGGCATGTTCCTCCCCTATCCAGGAATCCGGTTGGTCATATAACCCCTTTCTTGCCATTCCGGACCCATTCGAAGCACTGAAACACTGAAAAGAATGACATTTCACCATGGGACTCCTCTTGGTCGACCACTACAGCCCCTTGGTCGATCATGGAACCTTTCATAGGGTCTGAGCATGTTCATCCCCTGTCCAGGCTTCCGGTAGGTCGTATAACCCATTTATGGCCATTCCGGACCTATTCGGAGCACTTAAAAACTGAAAATGAGGGCCTTTACCCATGTGACTCCTCTTGGTCGACCACTACAGTCCCTTGGTCGATCATGGACCCTTCCATGGGGTCTGAGCATGTTTCTCCCCGTGTCCAGGAATGCAGTAGGTCGTATAACCCCTTTTTTGCCATTCCGGGCCTATCCCAAGCACTTAAACAATGAAGAGAAGTTTCCATGTCCATGGCATATCCCATGGTCGACCAGGACAACCTTCTTGGTCGATCAGAGACTCCCCGTGGGGTCCTGACATGTAGCTTATCCCCATTCTATACCTCCGGGTGCCCGGGAGACCGTTTCTGGTAATCCCGGGATTACTGTATGATGGTGGTGTTGGCCCTGCCAGGTAATCCATTTTTCTTAGCCATAAATATTGGCCTTTAATTATATTTAGTCAATTAATAATGCAATTTAAATTTTTTTCAGGCCATATAAATTACCAAAATTAAATTAATTTAATATCATTCCCAATTTTCCGGACATAATATTTTTTTTGGTGATAACAGGTAATTGTTTTTTATTTTGAAAAGCCAAAGACCAAAGAAAGGGATGATGAAAGTTTATACAACACAAACCCTGATGCTGAGTGGGAATTAAACCCTCAATTATAAAATCAGGAGCCAGTGACTTAACGACTATGTCAAGCTCTCATACTTTTTGTAATTGTTTATGATCGTGTTGGTAAAATTTATAAATACACTTCCTCTGTTTGATTTTATTTGCTACATTTGTGTATTTGCTAATATTTACACACACTTTGACTTAAAATTTTATCATAATTATACAAGTTAACGTATAGTCAAGTAAAATATTATTAGATCTTAAATATAAAACTTTTAGAATTTTTACTTGTACCGAACATGAATTATTAATAGTTTAAAATGTGCATTAAATTACGTGTACATCGGTTTAATTCAGTGGCCACCAATTTTGTTAGCTATTGTTATTGAATCAAATAAGTTTGATTAAGGACTTCCTATTTCTTCACTAGAATTTATTTTAATTATCAGTTGAGTAATTTTAGATATTTTATTGCATATACTCCGATTCCCTATTTAAATGCAGTAAAAGGTTGAAAAAAACAATTTTCACTCTAAAAAATACTCCCTCTATTTAAAATAAGTATAACGTTTGCATAGTAATTACTATTCATTGAGTAACGTTGATTCGATTTTTTAACATAGTTATATATGATAAAATATAGTCAAGTGAGATCTTGTTGGATTTATCTAATTGTATAGATTTAGAATATCAAATTCTTATAATTTTTACTTTCATACAATTTGAGATATTAAGCATTTAAAATGTGTATTGGATTGCATGAAAATATGAAGTGTTACACTTATTTTGAAACGGATGGAGTAATACATATATATTTTCCAAGAATAATATCAAAGCTAATTTGGAATTAAGTTGACTTGAGTAGATCGAGACTCTAGTCGCTTAAGCAAATTTCGGGTTCGAATATTGTCTATGCAAAAAATTATTTTGGGAGAGTCCTCTTTAATTACCCATGCTTGAGAAATTAGTTTGGGGCCAATATGGCCCTGTGATACCCAGTTATTCACAAAAGAAAAAAAAAATTGGAATTACGTATGGAATTCGGTTTTATGGGAGTAGTAGAGATTAGAGAATGACATTATTCCCTCCGCTCAATGATTAGCAAGTAATATTAGTATTACCCAGCCCGAATGGGCTGGAGTATGCTAACAATGGATTAATATAATTTGAATAATAAAATATTAAAATTTAATACTTACTTTGTTGACTCATAAATCTATAGATTTAAATAAATTATTTGTTGATTCAACCTTAATTAATTCACCAATAATTAAACATGAGATATCAATTGTTCAAAAAAAAATGGTAAACAGTGACATTCATGATTCATGTGAATTTTTCAAATTTAAAACTATTAATTTTAATATTTTAAATATAAACACTATTTTATTAATTTTTAATAGGATTAAATATAAACACCATTCCCAAAATATCATAAGTAAACAAATTAATACTATTGCATAATATCATGGATAATATTTACTATTATATAAAGAGATAATAAGTAAAATGAGCCATTAGAAGGAGGGTCTTCCAATTTTGGGCCATAAAAAATTCATTTATGATTTTAGGCCAAGAAATGGAAATTGGGCTTAAATTAGAGGCCAAAGGGCCCAAATATTCCATTGTGCGGGCTATGTGTCCTGAAAGAGGGAAAGCTCGCATTTGTTCGTCGATTGCACCCTCATTCTGAAAACGCAATTGGAGCGACACTACTGTTGTTAAGAGAAGATAATGACGAGTTCGGAAGATTTTAGCAGAACAGAGAGATCCACAATTATGTTAAAAGCAAACGGCTAACTGTATCTCGTGAAAATTTCCTGCAAATTTTAGCAGAACAGAGAGATCCACAATTATGTTAAAAGCAAACGGCTAACTGTATCTCGTGAAAATTTCCTGCAAAATTTAGTACTGTTAAGTATCTTCCCTGGCAAATTGCAGCTCTATAGCCTTATAAGAACATTAAAATTGCTGAAATTTAGACACGAAATGGGGAAATTGATAGAGTAACAACACAGAACAGAAATCCTAATTACCAATTATCGTCAAATTAGATACGAGCGAACAAAATTCAAAGTACAATATCAAAGAATTGACCTGGGTAACCTCTGCAGTCATAACCCATATCAACACAAAAGCCCCAATCATCCCCAACCCATTATTGCCCAAGAAATCCGAGAAACAACAACCAAGAATTAAGAAATGAAATGAATTGAATCAAAATTCGTTGTAAGAAAATAAAGAATGAGAACCCAACAAAAATAAACCTTACTGTGCTCGCATTCGAAAAACTCCAGCATCTCTGTCCACATCAAGATTCGAATATCCGTTTATGGAGGACCACTATATTCAGCATTTTAACACTATACAACTAACTAGATTCCAAACATTTTGGCTTTTCAACCCCACACATTCACTTCCCCCAATTATCCTGTGGGAAACCCTAAATTGCGGAAACAAGAAACTTATACCAAAGTGGAGGCGCCAAATCGACCTTTGCTTCAGCTCAACGGAACCCCATTCGAGCACGATGTCGCGCACACTCCAATATTCCAGCATTCACCGATTTTTTCGCAATAATTAGGGTTCTTTCTCGAACACGTTTTGCATTCACCGGTCTACGTTGGTCTTCTTTTGTTGTTTGGCAATCTTCAGACTCACCAACAAAAACACGCGTTTTTTTGCTCATTTTCGTGCATTTCCGGGAGGGCCCAACGCGTGATGTGCACTCATTCCATCTTTTCAATTCTTCCGGCCATTTGGCCTTTAATTTAGGCCGGTTGGCAATATACTGGCCCAATCATAAATGAATTTTCCGTGGCCTATAACCGGAAAGCCCTCCTTCTTATGGCTCATTTTATTTATTATCTCTTATATAAATTTTTTTAAGAGTCAAAGCTAGGTAACAAATCTAATTGCTAAAATATTTTTAAATTTATTAACTAATGAAAATAATTTTTCTCGAACAACTTTCGCATTATTTTTAGTTAAATTTTAATTTTAAAAAAATATAATATATATTTTTAATTACTTTAAACTATCAATTCGCATGATTTTTTTTCAACAATAAATATGTATCATTTCCTATATTTTTTCCCCGAGGTGCCCTTTTTCTATAATATTTTATTAAAATATATTCTTAAGTACTAAATTATAAATTAGAAAATAATAGTAAAATATAATTTATAATTTCTTTAAAGCCCAATTTTCATAACTAACTTAATTATTTCTTAAGCCCAATTATGGCTCATCACTATTCATAAGATCAAGGGCTTTTATATACTACATCCGTTCTCATATAAGTGAGACATTTGCATATTAATAACTATTCATTGAGTAACTTTGATTAATTTTTTAACATAGTTATATAAGAAAAAATATAATCATGTGAAATCTTGTTAGATTCGTCTAATCACGTACTTTTAGAATATTAATTTTTTATAATTTTTATTTATATACAATTTGAGTTAAAAGCATTTAAAAATGTGTCTTGGACTGCGTAAAACGCAGGTATGGAGCATTTATATGAGAACAGAGAAAGTAGTATAGATATGAGTAAGCCACCAATGGACGTCTAGTTTCACCTATTCAAATACACTACACAACTTCTTCCTGGTTATCTGTCCATCCAAAGACAAGAAAATCATGGCTATGGCATTGGCAAGTAGGGGTGGGAATAGACCAGACTACCCAAAAGGGGCCTACAACCTAGCCTATCGAAGGTCAGACCAAACTTTTTTTAATATACAGATCAGGCTCGGGCTATTTGAAAGCCTATTTAGTAGGCCAAGACCAGACTTTATAAAAAACCAATTAGGCCTACCAGACCAGCCTATTTGACATTATTATTAGACTTTTTATGTTCAGTACATAGGAATATATGGTATTATTATTATTATTATTATTATTATTATTATTATTATTATTATTATTATTATTATTATTTTATGTAGAAGTAATTATTAATTTGATCTTATATAGATTTTTAAAATATTTATAAGTTTTTTCCGTATATAAATAACTGTAGATAACGACTTGCCAAAGTGCACAAATTCAAGTCTTACAACTTTATGATTGTATCCGGACATGTATAAAATAATTTTAACTTAATTTTGAGATAGGTTTAATCAAGCTTTTGAAATGCTTAAAACTTGGCCTATTTAAATAAGGGTAATTATTTATTTTTATGCCTGAACTATTTTCAAATGTCAATTTATATACCTAATTGTTTTTTTGGAAGAAAAATACACCCCAACTTAAAATTTAGAAAAATCTATGTTCCTCCGTAAGTTGTCGTTAAGTTTAAAAATTCCATTAAATAGATATAGGTAAATTGGTCTATTCATATTTTTATTAATCCAACATTCCAACATTTCTACAATCCAACATTTCTTTTTTACCCTACCACACACCACTTGCCCTTCCAAAAACCCCTCCTAAATTCAGATTTTTCTATCCGAATATTTCTCTTCCTTCCACCGTGGTGCTGTTGCTAGTGGTGGTTATTGTGAAGGTGAAAGTGTAAATGAGGCATGTGCATATGACCTTTATCTCCGCTTCCCTAGAAATCAACATCTGTGAAATCAGTATCACTTATACAAGCCAAGGAAAACGAAACCCTAGAAAAATGAAAGAATTCTTCGATTCGGATGGATAATAAGTATGAACTAAAAAGAGAAAGGCCAGGGATCGGAGGCCGAGATGGCTGGTTTGAAGAGGGTGAAAGCATAGTCGGTTAGGGATTTGGGAATACTGGTCATGATAAACAACAATTTCGAATCCCACAATCAATCATATGAAGAAAGCTTGCAAATTTACACCCGAATCAGCCAAAACCTAAGCTGTGAGTTGAAATTGAGAATCAATTATGGATGAGACTTGGGAGGGATGAAGATGAAGACGGCCTAAAGGCCTGTTGGCTGAATATATTGGAGTATATATTACGTAAAAAGTAGTAAGAACTAAGAATAGAGAGCGGTACAACAACTTAATGCGGTTGGAATCTCAGCAAGACTGCAAGAGTTAGTAAGGTTCCAACCTTCATTTATATGCTTAGATCAGGAATTGTCTATTTGGAATCGGTGGAAGGGTTTATCATGAATTAGGAGGGTTTGTGGAAGGGCTAAGTGGTGTGGTTGGGTAAAAAATAAACGTTGGATTGTAGATTGGGTTTGGTATATGGATGAGTCAATTTCGCTTAATAAAAATATGAATAGACCAATTTACTCAAACTTATTTAACGGAATATTTAAACTTAACGGTAACTTAACGGATGATTATAAATTTTTCCAATTTTTAAAGTTGGGGTGTAATTTTTTTTCAAAAAAAAAAGTTCAGGTATATAAATGGACATTTTGAAATAGTTCAAGTATAAAAATAAATAATTACCCTTTAAATAAATAGGTCAGGCTCGACGCATGCCTAGGCAGTTCGAGCCTAAGCCTAGCTCGACGTAACCTATTTCCACCCATATTCAGGGGCGAATCTAGTATTGGTCAAGGTGGGTCAATTGACCCACCATAGATGACCCAAAAGAAAGAAAAAAATAAATTAAAGTTAATAACTCATTTTTTTTAGCAAGTAGGGTGTGATTAGTAACCCACTTTTAGTTTTAATGTCCAGACTCCAGCCCATACAAACTTATTTATCAAGCCCATTTAATTTGTAAGTTAATTTCTTTGTTATTTCTTTGTTTTTGCCCTACAAATAAAAAGTGTAATCCAATTTAGCTAAACTGGTTGAAACTTCTATTTAATTATAAAGTGATTGAAAATTAGTGTAGAAGATCTTATTTCATAAGAATGTGAAGATTATTTATTAATTTTGAGTATGTATCACTTTATTTGACTAATTTTTTGGTAGTGTTGGTCTATACATTTATAATGTTTGTCTCGGTTTCTTCACTTGATTGAGATTGCTAAGATTAGGAATACAAAACTTTTTCCACAACGAAATTTTTGCCTAAAATGTATAATTTTTTTAAAAAAGAATTTGATGTCTATGTTACCTATATATGTATGTATGTAATGTTTGTGTAGTCATATATAAAACCAGTGTCTTGATTATAAGTTATAACGTATCCACCGTTCCATGTACCCATTACAATTATTCCATATGGTTTATAAATAATTATGCATTTATGCTACACAGCACAATACATACCTGATGGGGGGGGGGGGGGGGGGGGTTGAATTTTATGGATTAAAAATTGGGTTTTTGTGGGTTCTTGAAGGAGTGGTAGTTGGATGGGAAAAGAGGAATCACAAAGTCGTGACTATTGAATTTGATTCTCTCTGTTGTTAGGCTTCCATTATGGGAGAATAGTATGGGCGATCAATTATTGAATGATTGTTTGGTCATTTTTATAGAATGCGATTTGTTTGCGAATGTAAGTATTGATGTTATTGTACAACGATAGCAAAATATGAGAATCCGTCGTGAACAATTATATTTATTTTGATGTAAGTACTTGATATATCATATTTTGTATGACTTTGAATTTAATGTTTTTATTACTTTTACAATTATTATTATTATTATATTAAAATTAATTATAGTAATTATCGAAAACTGACCTACTCACCGAAGCAGATTTCCTGGATCTGCCACTGATTGGCAAGCCAAAAATCTGATGCAGGCACCAGCCAACCGCCCATTATTCATTTCTTCAATGTATTCTTTCCCCACAACTGCAATGCCGCATGGCATCTTTAATTTATTTCTCTCTTCTAGCAATCAACCACGACGATCTCAAAGATCAGGTGGGCATAATAACAATTACGCAGTTACTCATCAGTCATCAGTCAGCAGCACATATACTGCACACACAAATTGGGTGTGCAGTGTGCTCCTAGGATGGAATGGTGTTAGAAATCTTCATCCTAGTGTCTCCTCCTACTCTTCGCTTTTCCTGGAAATAAGGATGCAGTTGCTGGATCCCGTCGAGGTAGAGCGCAGTTTGCATTTCAATCAAGCGGGAAACCTGTGCATGCATATCGATGTTGTCATTGTGAGTTAGATCAAAGTTTACAATGTAACATGAACCAAAACAGAAGCCAACCAAATGAAATTAAGCAAAGAATGGAACAATTAAACACTATCAGTTGTGTATTGCAGGTCTACATAATCAGGGATAACACATAACTCATAAGGATATTCAACAAATTCAACTTTAATTTCTTGCTTCTAGGAAAGACAATATATTGAAATTTAGACGCTGGGAATGGCCAGGTCATATTTTATCTTTCAAGAAAAGGAGAAAAGGTTTTCAGTTTCATCAAGAATGTGAGGAAAAAAATCATCGTGCTAGAAATTTTGAATGTAACAGATTAAACTCACAGCTCTTCGAAATGCAAACATTTCCTCTTGCCCAGAAAGAAGGGAGATAATTCCTGTGGTTGTTCCTCCTGAACTCAAATTGCCTTCTGCCAAAACATCTCGTCTTAGCTTAGCGCCCTCTGCTTCAGTTTCAAATTGGAAGCTGCAAAGGAAAATGCTCAAGATATCATTGAAAATAAAAGTTTCATTTGTGGTCACATATTTGCATTCTTTTTAATAATCCCATACAAACCATTAGAAACTAAACTAAACTATAAACTCATTGAAGGCTTAGTTTTCTCTTATTTATCATTCACATCACTCGCATTCAAGAGTTAATTCTTCAATTCGACTTATTGTTGCAGCCGGTCAGCATAAGATGCCATTCTACATTGAAGCTCTTACTTCATGGCACTTTTATGATGATAGGAGGTTACAAGGCCGAAGAAAAATGAGGTGATATGACAGAATAGAGCCAAGTATTACATCAAACAAGTTGCACAAACATGAATTATACCCAATGCAATATAAACTATAATGTTAGTATGACAACTCTGAGTGCATAGAAAAATCATGCTGACTAAACAGTTGAATGGGACGGGACCACTACAATCACATTGCCAACACTGCAATAAGACATATAATACACTTGCCTCTCCAGATCAAATAATGTTCCTTCTTCAGTTCCTTGAAACAGATCATCAACTGAAGCAGCAGCAGCGCAATACAGCTGGCAATGATGATTGTACAGTTCATCAACAAGGGTAATAAATCTCCTTGCCTGGCATAGATGAAAAACCATGAATATGACGGAAAACATTGACTTGGTAAATTACAGAAGAGCAGGTGAAATATTGAAAAAACTATCAATACTGATAAGTTCTCTTTGGCAATGTTCTAACTCAAACAACTCTTACCAACATCAGGACCTGTTCAAGCTGTTATTTTCCAAATCTACATGGAATGCGCAATATCTATCTAAAGACACTAAAATATTTTGTTTGGATATTACTATCAAAATATCAAATAGATATAGCACATAGATATTTACTTATGAAATCGAAGTTAATATAGCATTGTTGCAATAAACAGATCATTGTTATGGATTATTTCAGGACATCGAATATTTTCCGGGATACCAACCCACTCAAGCATCACATGACCTTTAGCATGCACCAATGGAAAGTTTTGATTGGCAACAAGAAAACAAATTGGTATGCTTTGAGATCATTCATTACCAGAAATTGGATGGTCAAAAAGAATATCAGAAACGAACATGCACACAACTTTCATGACCTGAGAAGCAAAAAGTGGGGCAATATAGAAAGAGGGGTTGCACTAGGGCTGAAATGGGACCCATGTAAGTGTATAGGTAGGTAACTCAAATATACTATAGTTGGAATGAAGAGAATATCAAGATTCCTGACCTAGGGAAATCATGTAATGAGTATATGAGTGGATCTAGAACAGAAAAAATTGCCCATTTTAAATCCAGAGGTGTATGAAATAGCAATAATATTCATGAGAAAAAGTGATAAAAGAAAATGTGACAGTGAGTTGTCTCAATTATGAAGTTTTTGAAGGTAATAAAGGCAAGAAATACTAATAGTACCTTGTCTCGGATACGCATACTCATAACTGGAATATCAGAAATGAAAACTGTGTGGTAAGCTTTAGCAATGGCAATATAATCCGCTGCCCCGACCTGCATGCTTAAAATGAGATCCCAATAGAATAAACCTTGGCTTAAGATGGTTGGGGATGTTAATCTACAAAGAACTAACCAAGGAATTTAGATGAATACTTTGGTACTTCAATTACCTTGAGCAAATGAATGGGGAATGCCACTCGTTTTTTATTTTTTTTGATATTTTCACTAAGAAGATATATTAAAGGATAAACACAGAAATTGACATATGCATATTTGCTGTAAGGTCCTTTCTTGAGCTTTTTTTCATCCTTTCAAGTTTATTATTCATGCTTCTTTAAGTATATCAAAACTTAAACTTATATTTCACAGACCAAAGAAGTTTTCACTGCAAAAAAAAATGGAAACAATTATCTTTGGAAAATCTATATTTGTACCTGTATACGCTTTAAAAAACTTATTTTCTGAATCAAATACAAATTTGATAAATAAATATCAAAACTAAAACTTTTAACAATGGAACTGAAAGATGAATTTCATCTATAGGGCAGGGCATACTGGTTGGCCACATAGATATTCAAATGTGAAGCGTGCCACCCCATTGCAACTCTCAAAAACCTCCAAGGTCCTGATCAAGTAAGAAGCCATGCGCAATCAATAATCATTAGGAGTCAAAATATATGTTTAAGTCATATGAAATTATGAATGGAGTACCTTCCAAACATCACTGGAAGAGTTCTAGAAGTGATATCCCCTCCATTCTGTTTCACGGTTGTGTACCATGCATCCTCATATTCCCCTATTTTGGTGCTATCTAAAGGCCAAAAGTAACGAGTCTGAAAAAATGAACCAAAAAGTTCCACATCACCATAAAAAAACTAAAAAACCTTTTTAACATTAATTTTAACACACCAGAGCCAGTGTTAAAATTACATAATACTTTATATATAAAATAAGTAAAACTCCAATCACATATTCACTTTCACTATTCAATTGTTATTCATTTTTTTCTCTCACACACAACTATGTTCAAAAGAAAATAAACTAAATCCACCATTAAAATACATCTTAAACACTTGCAGTGGTTTTTCGGACATAAGGATAACGCGAATGCAACAAGAAAAAGAAGGCACGATAACAAATTCTGTTGAAGTCAAAATTAGGTCCATTTGAATAAAGTATAGGAGTCCATGTCCTCCTTTTATTGGATGCCAATATTTGGAAAGATATTTAAAGTAACCAATGTCTTAGTTGGTAATAAACTGTGATTGGAAAGATATTTAAAGTAATCAATTGTCTTAGTTGGTAATAAACTGTGATCAGTATAACAAGGTCCGATGAAGATACTTGTCAAACTAGGCAAAGCGGTACTATATAGACCCTCATCTTTTTCAACTAAGGATAACTATAAAAACTAAATAATGATTAAATTCTTGCCTGATCAATTGAATTTTGGGCTATATAACGACGGTAATCAATTTCACTTCCAATAAGAATATTTTTGCAGTGCGCTTCCATCTTAGTCAGAAGAGCCTGAAATATCTCTTTCTGCATACCATCCTGTTTAAAGAAATGGAATGATAGCATTGGAATCCAAATAAAATCACTTACAGTAAACTAAAATCACAAGCAACGGTGGATTTTGAATTGTGGAAATTTTTCTTGAGCAAGACCTGATTTAAATCCCATGGTGCACGATTACTAGTAGCTACAAGAACAGTTCCTGTACTCAATAATCTGCTAATAATTCCGGATAAGGCAACAATAGCAAATACATCAACTGTCTGCCAAAGAGAAAAAAATATCAAGCCAACTCAATAGTGCCACATCTGGGATCCTACAGTATTGAAATAAGTAAAATAAAATAAGAGTCATACCAAAAGCATTCATGCCTATTACAACGGGGCTTTATACTGGAAATAGGAATTGGATTCAGATTAAATCTTTAGGAATTGAATTTTGGATTCCATCTACCCCCTTGTTTGTAGTAAATGATTTAAATCTTCCCTCAAATTCTATAATCCAAAAATGAGACTAGGAGTTGAATCCAACTCCTAAACCAAAACACTCTTACCAGACGACCCCTCATATTTATAGCTACGTGAGTAGGAAATAGAACCAAAAATATCACACGGGAAAACTAACAGCTAAAAGGCTAATAGCCATATTCATGACTGATAGTTCAATGAACATTACCTATGAAGCAAAATATCATATATAAGGTTGACCGACTCTTTTGCTAAAGGAAGCTGCATTTACCATGTCACATAAATAATCAAACCTGTATTTCATCAAAGCAAAGAATACTAGCTCCACTTTGATGCTGTTGCGCATCAACAAGAAATTTATCAGCAACAGCTGGAAGAATATTTTTCATCTTCATCTCTTGCTTGTATTTTTCTTCTTCTTCAAGCCATTCTTTGATTTTTGTATCAAATGGAAGATTCATCACCCAGTTGGAAATGTTAGATTGAAAAGACTTTTCAATCTTTTGACTCTTCCATGCCTTATGCATGAGATCGTGTATCTGAAGCATAGCCTGTAGATCATCATTACAACAAACTTAGATTAAAATGAGGATTAGATACTGCAAATATTACGCTTTCTACCAAATAACCAAATGAAGGCTCCTCAGGAGGGTACAGTATTCCACATTCCATTGCCTAGCAATTTCCCTTCAACCAAAAACAAAACTATTTTCCATAGTACTTTCTTTCTTTTCCTCCCTAAAATCCTTCAATCAAACATAGCTTAAACGAAAGAAGAAAGCACATTGAGGTGATTGTGATCCCGGCCAAGTTTCAAATGCCAACTCCGGGAATCAACTTGCTAATTTGTTCACCTAGGCTCTAAGAGCTTCTCATGTGATGTCTATACGAAACAAACTTGGAGCTACTGCAATGTATACCCCTAATGTCAATGTTAAACATTTTCCACCATTTAGTGCTTTTGAAAGAGTGATTACCACAGATTGAGTACACTTAAACCAAAATCATTTATGGAATTGCTATATTCTAAGATTTTATAGGTTGTTTATGTTAAGGCAGATGATTAATAATTATACAGGAACCAAGAAAGGGCAAAAGTTATACTGCCCTTAATCTTATAGGATAAAACAAATACCACAAATTATTTTAATTATCCCAAATTATATGCATGAAGATAGACCATTTCAATGATCTATTAATGCAAAGTAAAAGCGGGCACATGCCTCATGAAAGTGAAGCCTTCTCCGATGTTGAACAATTCCTTCTGTGGCACTATAGAACATATCCATGAGCATTGTCTTCCCTAGAAAAAAGCATACATGTTTTTAGGTTCCCCATACAGAATCTGAAAAGAATTTAGTGGAAAATTTGTAGGGTTGACCCTAGGTATACAACTTCTTAATATTGTAGGAAAGCAAGCAAGTTGTGATATATAACTAAACAATGATAATGTATAAGATCAAGCAAAGAGGTAGCAGCAAACCACTTCCAACATTTCCATAAATGTATAATCCTTTCGGAGCTGGAGGTGCTGTGGGACGCTGACCAACCAATGAATCTAGCTTCTTTTCTCTGTTTAGGTATGAAACCCATTTCCCCACACCTGGTTCAACACTATCAGGGTTTCTGCATAATCAAAACAAAGTACAATATTGAATAAAGATGTGCAGTTCTTCAAGAAAGTAAAAGCTGGCTTCCGTTTCCAAATTATGTCAGTAAGGGAGGATGCAATAAAAAGTAGAAATATGGGACGAAATGTCGACAAATATGCTGTACAGCTCAGTTACATAAAAGTTAATTGATCCTGGTCCAGAACCGAATGTCAAATTTCTTCATACATTTCATTTTTTCGGGTCACCTAGACTTAATCCTGGGTGATTCATCCTTTTCTTCAGTTCTGGTATTTACTCGCTTTTGGCAATCATCTTGTGTTCCAGAAATGTAAGGTATACTTTTTGTGGTTCATTACAGGCAGGTTTCAGGATCTCCACCATACAAAATGTATCTAAAAGAAATATCATAAACTGGTGTGTGGCATCTTCTCAACTCCAATCCTAATACAATCATGATGTTTTGGCTATGATTTGCCTCACATCCTTCCACTTTGAGGGTTTCCATTGCTAATACAGAGTCAACAAATCATCAAATACCGATATCCCCTGTAGGCTTAGATGTGCAGCTATTAGACATTTAATATATAGTGAAACTCCCTCAGTGATCTACTTGTTTGTAACTAGAGTTAAAATGAATAATAGGAATAACCAAGCCTAACAGAGGGATCGAGGTTGCCTGTTGGAATATCAAATTCTCATACACCTAACCAAAGAAAAACGATTCTGGAGTTGAAAAGCTTTAAAGCTTACAAAATCAAGTTACAATGTCCTGAACCAAGGAACTTAAATTTAAAAATTGACCACTGAAAAAGGAAAAGAAAAAGGGAAAAAAAGCAAGCTATAGCATGACAACATAAACAGAAGCAGTCAGAACAGGACAAGTGGACAACACTATAAGAAGACTGGAAAAATACATGATATTTTCACCTCACCTAGATATCCACTTCTGAAAAAAATTACGTCGCTTCTTTATGGCTGTTAATGCACCTCCTTCCTGTTTTGCCTTGGCTTCCTCCATCAAAAGGTTCCGCCTCTCATTTTCTCTGCTTTCTTCCCATTTGGTAAGTTTTACCTACAACATGAAAATAAATATAGGTACAAGACTGGACATCGACTATACAGATTACAGAAAATGGACTGCATATTCAAGACTTAAGGTCCCACATGGTATGCCTGCATGTCTTTCTCATACTGGTCAAGCCTGCCCAACAAATTATTGAGTTCAAAAGCTACTTGTTCTTGGAAAGGATCATGTTTCAACTTCCCCAGCTTGACGAGATTATTATAACTATCAAGCAGACCTGAAGGAGATGAAGAAACTAAATGTAAACGAAAGGATCCAAGAGAAACTAACCACAGAAAACTGCCTAAGTGGATTAGTCAAAAGGATGCTAAAAGTGATTGTGTATGGAAAGATTAGTCGAGTAAATAAAACCACCCTGGGGATACAGACTCACCTTGAGCAATAAATTAGTCAATATGGAGCCTATTGTTTACAGTCTGGGGAATAAAGCAAACAATTGTTCTGTTATAAATATTTGCCCCTTCTTCCCCCTAATTCAATCTTTTACTGCCGTATTGATTCAAGTGTAGTATCCACTACTGACTTGAATCATAGTTATGCATTTATGGGAAGATGAGGTTCTCTATAAAAAAGATAACATTGCACATATAACTTTGGCCTCACGATAACTTAATGTTAACCAATAAGTCAACAAGCACTGAACTTTAGTTGGTACTGAGCTAACAATCAATTTCCTTGAGTAATCCCAAAGTGTCAGAGTAATTGTTGATTTATTATTTAATGTGAAAAGCAATTCAATAAATCTGCTTAAGCCAAATTCGAGGTTTTTATACTCATCGGTTATAATCAGAGTGCTTAGTTGAACTCAATAACCAAATAAGTAATTATAGTTTCTGAAGAATTGAAATGTCCTCCAGCTAGGTTTATCATGATCACTTGGGAGATAAAATTACAAGTGTTATCTTTTTTTATTCTTTCCCCCAAAGCAACTTCAAATCTTGTAAATCAAGATTTGTGTGCAATTTTGTGCTTCCTATTTCATTTTAAGGCACAAAAATACCTCAACCTAGACAATGATGTTAAACTACATATTTCGAACATGTCAAAAAACTGCTAGTCTTGATTGTGGAGTGTACTACCAGAATTAAATTAATCCACCACCGCCTAGACAATTTGATTTTTATTTCGGGCAGATGATTTCGTTTCTCAAATCGTTGTGAACTGCAAAAATTCCCAGATACCTAAGAAATAACCGTGAGATACATATTTCTGCCGCATTCGGAGAATTCAGTAATTGAGCATTGCCACAAGGCTAAACATACGAAAATACAGGCAATGATGCCCCCACAGGGCGCCGTCAGTCAAGAATCAATTTCGCCAAAGCCACAAACGAATCAATCAAGAACCCAAATTTACACGAAAAAAGCAGAAAGTAAAGCGATCCCAAACAAGAAAAGAAAAACAATAACAGAAACAAATGGGAACAATACCAGAGACAGAAGAATGTGAGCGATGACATGGAGATGGAAGCCGAAAATGGCAAGTGCGGTGATTAGGGAGCGGGATTGCGAATTTAGAGAAAACAGAAAAGAGGAGCTTGTTCATGACGAATTTTGAGGAATTGCGTATGCTTTGAGGGGATCAAGGCTTGAGAAAATGGAAGTTGGTAGCGAAGCTACCAGCGCGAGACCCCGACATTGTATAGCACAAAATTACAATTAGTGGACCAAGTGCAATAAACGTAGGATTCAGTGACGTGGGCACTCTTCCAGCCAAGTAAGACAAGAAATGGGTCTCTGTTCCGACATCCGGAATAAGTACTACATTACATTACATACGAGTCACGACTCTCTCGTTTGACGAATCCTCGTGAACTAAACACTCCTGTCAATATATAGGTTTTTATTTTTATTTTTTGATGAAATGATTTATTTTCTTTTCCTTTCTAATTTTTAAAATATTAGTGTATGGATAATGAAAGCTTCGTTTCCACAAAACTACACACACCGATTTTTGTTTTATCAAATATTCACAAGTGGAACATGGTGCATATATTGGATTTTCTTCACAAATTTCTCCACCCTTCAATTAATAGTTCAATCTCCTTGATTTAAAACCTCAGGTTTCAGTCTCAAATATTCTTTCATTTCTCTCTTTGCTATCGTCAAATGTCAAACCACCCCCACTGGAATAGATTGATTCTCTTTACCTAGTTGAGACGAGCACAATTCTCAGAAGGATAACCACATTAGACTCTTGTTGAGATACAAAGCTCAAACGGACTGAAATTAAACCATTTCAACAACTACTCCAGAGTTTTTTCACATTTCAAAAGCTAGACCTGCTGCAGCTGTTCTCTGTAGATTAGATATTCAAAGAAAATGCATTAGTAAAGTACTAGTACCCCTAACTTCTCCCACTGGAAGTTGGTACTACTAAAATTATGTGGTAACAAAGTTTTTACTACCAGTTAAGCAATCAATGTACCCCTCCATTTGCTTGCTTCTAGAAGACACTACTAACATGTTTAGGCAAACTACCAAAATACTGTCTTTCCTAAAAACTTCATTAATTAGAGATAAATTATCGCTGCTCTAATCCCCAAAAATTAAAAATTACATGGGGGAATGCAACTCCAAGTAAAGACAAGACTCATTATGGAGTATTTGGGATTATAACTACCTACCTACCTAACCCCACCCTGCCTTCTTTCCTTCTCTTTTTTTTTTTTTTTTTTTTTTTTTTTTTTTGACTTTCACCAAACCTTAAACCATTACAATTTCTTGCAAGTATCATCAAAGTGAAAGCATATATATTGTTGTTTATAGAATTAGTGGCGTGAAGAATTCAAGTTTATATTAGTATATTATAGAAACAGCAGAAGAAGATTGTTAGATTCCAAACCAATTTTCCTTTTTGACATATTCAATAAAGAGCTATGCTAAAGTTTTCAAATCGATAGTTGGAAGTGGGAACTAGTAGTATGCTATGCTGCTGAAAGCCACGATCCGTTCATAATGGCATTTGAAATGTAATCAAGAGTAAAGAAACAACCAATCAGTGAATAGGATATCCAATCGTATGATTCATTCACAACAGCACAAATTTACAGATCAAGAAATACTCCCAAGTGGAAAGTGCACAACCTGAACAGGCCTACTGTATAATAATAGTGTGTAATGATATTGAGCTACTAACAATCTAGAACTGTTACAAAAAGAGCCTATATACCCTCAAAAAAATGTACACGTCGGCCGCCATTGTAAGCATGTGAACTGTGAACACACATATAACCGGCGCCCAGCTGCTGTTATCTCGGACCAGAAAGGCGAACAGCAGAGAGATATGCATCGCTGTTACAATCTGATGGCCCGGATGAAGTTCCTTCCTCACTGATGGATTTGAAGAAATTTGAATAGAGCCTAGACCCGAGCTGAGAGGCAGTTGGAGGTGGAGGCACGGGACTCAGCCCTTCGAGCATTTGCACCACTTTAGTCATCGGTGGCCTCAAGTACATGTCGTCTTGTATGCACCACAAGGCGACTTTAATTGCTATAGCGACCCTCTCATCCTCGCCATCCAGCTTCAGTTGAGCATCGAGCAAGTCCTGCAGCCTCCCTTCCTCCATCATTTTGAACGCGTAGGATGGGAAGTGGGTCTTCTCGGAAGTTTCTGCAGGATCATAATTCTTCCTACCACCAATTAGTTCGAGCAGTACCATCCCATAGCTATACACGTCGCTCTTTTCTGATATGGCATAATTTGTGATCCACTCCGGGGCAAGGTAGCCTCTGGTGCCCCTCAGTGTCGTAAAGACATGGCTCTGTTCTCTAGTCATAAGCTTAGCCAACCCAAAATCCGAGACTTTGGCCATAAAGTGATCATCAAGAAGCACATTTTCAGGTTTTATGTCGCAGTGAACAATCTTCGCATCACAGTCTTCATGGAGATAAGCCAGGCCCTTGGCCGTGCCCACAGCAATACTATATCTCGTGTTCCAATCCAACATGAACTCCCCTTTGCCTTTCCGAAAAAGCCATCTATCCAACGATCCATTCGCCATGAACTCATAAGCAAGAAGCCGGTGGCTTCCTTCAGCGCAGAAGCCCTTGAGCCTCACCAAGTGAACGTGATGAATGCTTCCTATGATGCTAACTTCAGCTCGGAATTCTTTCTTCCCCTGACCAATACCTTCCAGCTTCTTCACTGCCAGCTGAGTTCCATCAGGAAGACTGCCCCGATAAACTGAGCCGAACCCTCCCTGGCCAAGTTTCACAGCAAAGTTATTCGTTGCGGTCTGGAGATCCTTATAAGTGAAACGGACTGGCATCCCTGATAAACCTTCCAAGAAATTATCCTCTTCTCCTGAACTCTCTTCAGGAGATTCAGGCACTTTCCTGCTCTTCCGGTAGATGAAAAATCCTGCAAAAACCAGGCCCAGTATAACAATGACCGTGACAATTATAATGACGATGACGACTTTGGAGTGCCCATTGCCACCACCGCCCCCATTATTTCCCCCACCGGTGGAGATTTTGATGTAGGAAATATAGGCAGAACCACCACTGGTTTGCTCCATGCTTCCAATCTCATTAAACATAAAGCAATTCCCCGTCCTGCTCTCAAAGAACAGAGCCCCACACGAGCAATTCCCAAGGCACGACGCTTTGCAGGCATCCAAAGATGTTTTCGACGATGGCTGAACATACCCCAGCGCAAAATATGTAAGACGATCACCCCCGCTGACAAGGTCCACTGAATCTCCTGAGTTGGGGCACGAAGGGAACGTCTCCGGCTTGCAAGAGGGGAGGGCCGACGGACACTGGCACGTGTTGCCAGAACATACATAGTAGGGGCCGCAAGCTGCAGGCCTGCTGCACTGATCCTCAGGTATTTTTATCGAGGAGGCAATGGCGGAATCTCCTTGCAGATTGCTAAAGGTGATGGAACCATCATCCCCCAAAACTGCCACCCAGGTCGCATTCGTGGACGCATCCGATGAGAAGACAAACTGCCAGAGTAACGTCCTGTTGGAATCATAGAATTTCCAAGAATTGGCACTGATGGTTGAAGACGCGACTCCGCCGGTGTCTGTATTGATGATTATCCGGCTGTCCTTGCTCATAGACCAATACGGTTGCGGTGGCTGGAAACCAGCAGAAAGAATCAGATCCCCAGATTTAATCTCAAGGGAATAGGTAAGGTTATTGGAGCTGGGATCGCTGATGAGTTTGACCCCTTGAGAGAAATTCTGATTGGAGAGAAGGGTATTGGTGGGGTGACTAAAGCTTTCCCAAACTGGGGAGCCATCGTTGCCCACCAGGACAAGATTACCGGAATCCCAGAGCTGAATTGATGAAACACCTCCTTTGTTGGCCGTATCCGTGGACCAAATTGAGGAACCCCCTTTCTCCAGGTAAGCATTCCCAGTGTCGTCGAATACAAAGCTATCCGAATTCTGAACAGGAGAGAGTCTATTGGCAGCCCAAACTATAGTGGAGCTTCTCTTGTGGATGACAACAAGCAGAAAAAGAGTGACGTCGTCTTTGGTGGTGGTGAAACCAAAAGCGAAATTGGAATTGTTGGACACGAGGAACAGGCCATTGTTGTCGATCCAGTACATTGGAGCGCCTTTGAATCCGGGATCCATTTTCCCAATATTTTGAACGCTAGCAGTGGATGTTTGAACAAACACACACAGGCACATAATCAAAATGGATAGGAAACGCCCCCAATTTGCCATGACCGCCAATTGCGCTGCACAATCCAAGATAAGGATAATCCCGGAACGAAGAGTCAAAAATTCAAAAAATCAACAAGAAAAAGAAAACCGGACAGGATTCAGAAGTCAGAAATCACAAACAGACAGCGGGCAGATTAAAACTTTCAAACCCACAAAAGGAGTATGAAATTGTAAAGGAGGCAGCTTTAATTACCTAGTCGTTGCCCGTTGGCGTTGGAGTTTGTGTGAAAAGTAGAGAAGAATCCGACTCCAAAAGGATATGATGAAGAATCCGCGTTCGAGCCTTGATGAAGATTCAGGAATGACCAATTAAATTAGTAATTAATTAATCAACGTGAAGGAAGTAAGTCTGAGTGTCGGAAACTGAGAGAGAGATCTGATCTGATCTGAATTCCGAGGTGGTAAGGCCTGAGGAGGGCACTCCATCCCATTAATTAATGTTGTTGTTTCGGTGCCGCGGCCGCCGCCCGTCAACGTTGGTTCTATAGAGGTTTTGAGGGAGGGGTGAGGGGTCTAATTGTCTGTCCGGGATGTCATCAAAGTCAATAGTGTACTATAGTAGGAAAAAGACGAGGAAGAAGAAGAATAGAAAATTATGAATGGCCATTTGGGACCCGGAAAAAAGGATTATTTAGTATTTTTTTTTTTTCTTTCCAAAATATCCAAATCGGTCCGTTAGTAATTTTTAGTTTCATATAGTCTCATACGTTTGCTAATTTTTTTTAATTTGATCCTAATTACGTAATTAACCTAAGGTTGCTGACGTGGCCGAAGTAAATCTCATTTTACATCCACCGTGCGCAATCTGGAGTCTCCACACATAACACACCAAATTAATAAATGTTTGAAATAAATATTTAAAGGCAGCCATAACATATCACTACTCTAATAAATACCTCTAGGCTCTAGTGGGTCAATTGAACCATTCTTTACTGGGATGATGAACATAGTTTCTACATGGTTCGCATTGAGCCCTCATTGGGGTTATCCAATCATTGGGGTTATCCAATCATAAAGAAACAACAATCATTCACAATAATAACATAGGAGTTCTAGTCAACAGCTACCGCAGTGCATTTTCTTTTCGGTCTCAGTGGTTTTTGGTATTTCTCAAGATAATGAAAACCAATTGTGATATATAATGCGTGCAAATGAATGGTTGGTGTTTTTTTTTATGGGTTGGGTAACCTCAATGAGGAATGGCTCAATGCGAACCAAGTAGAAACTATGTATATCATCCTAGTGAAAAATGGTTCAATTGACCCGCTAGAGTCATTTTTTAGAGTAGTGATGTGTAATGACAGCCTTCAAACATTTATTAAAATAGTATATTATGTGTGGGGACTCCAGATTTGCCACGGTATATGTAAAATGTGATATACCTCAGCCATATCAGCAACCTCATGCTAATTATACATAATTAGGATCGAATTGGAAAAAATTAGCAAACGTAGAGGACTATATGGGGCAAAAAATTAGTAACGGACTGATTTGGACATTTTGAAAAGAAAAAAAAGACTAAAAAAATCATTTTTTTCCATGTGGGACCCATAGGAGCCGATCCGGCGCCTAAGCCCAGTAATTATTTTTTTACATTTAAAAATACTCTCCACTTTCAAAAATAATTTGTGTGGTAACTCCTTCTCTTTGCTCCCTTTATAATTTGTGTAGCATGAGCTCCCATCACTATTTTTCAGGCTTTTAATGACTCATCAAAAAAAAAAAAATACCTCTCCCCTACTGTATATATGACATGAGCTCCCACCACCACTTTTTAGTCTATACATACTGTTTAGAAAAAGAATAATCACCTCTCCATCCTCTCTATCTATCGTGACTTGTTCATTTCTTAATAAAGTACTTACATATTATTTAATTTTAATTTAATTAATTTTATTATCCCAATATTAATTGCTAAATACTCCCTCATTCTCATTAATTCTGTCTCACTTTTCTTTTTAGTCCGTCCATTCCATTTGTCTCATTTTCTTTTTTGGAAATTATTAACTATAAACTCACTCCTATCATAACACATAAATAAATATATTTATTAAAAATTTAAACACACAACTATCACATCACACATAAATAAATCAATTAAAAAATCAAACTCATTACAATCACATCACATAAATTCCTAATTTACACCCACTTTATTACTAATATACTCCTAATTAAATACTAACCATCCCCATATAAAATATCGCAAAAATTTTCAGACGCTTTTAACAGGACGGAGGGAGTATTTATATTCAACTTGGTGTATAACATAAAGTAATCAAAATACATTGCATCTACAAGAAATTAGCGAGAAGACGACGAATGTCGTCGCCTAAAACTTAGTCAACTTCCGGATTTCGTCGACTTTTTCATCGCCTCGTGCACCACACGACGAACAGGGCGATAAAATTCTTTCATCACCTTGAAAAGTTTTGTAATACACCAGATTATAACATAATGATTAGTATAAAGATTTAACATAAAAGAAATTAATTAAGGTTTTGAAGCTATATATCACATCAATCTAATGTTAAATTGAAATTAACTTCTTTCTCTATATATGTAGTACTCCTATAAAAAAAATGTTTGACCATATCAAAGTGCACATAAGCGAAATAACCTCAGAACGAAAGCTCTTCCTCTGTTTTTTTCCCCTTTTTCTTTTTTCCTTTCCTTTTGGGTATGATACCCTTTTTTTTTTTTTTGGATGAGCCATTGAAGGCCTGGAAAGGGTGGTGAGAACTCATGCCACACAATTACAAAGGGGAATAAAGGGAAGGATAGGGGACCGGTGGGGAATCGAACCTCCAACCTTCTGTTGGAAGTCAGGAGACTTAACCACTTGGGCTACGTCCTCGTCCCCGGGTATGATACCCAATTAAGATAGCTTTGTACCAGTCAAAATTGTATATATAACGTCCTGCACAAACAAAATTATACCGCAAGTATATCATTTTCAACTGCATGTTTAGGGTTTCTTATGATATTATTATTAGCAACAATTGTTTAATGAGATTTGAATTTGATGTATTCATAAGTTAATTAGAAAAGAAGAAAAGGGTTAGGACTTAGGCACGAAAAGATCAATCAATTAGATACATACGCACGCTTGCTTCTGATCAGCTGTGACAATGAGCTGACTGTAATAAATAGATCTGTAATAATGAACTTATGAACATTCAATCATTTAGGGCCCGTTTGGATTGGCTTTTAAAAAAAGCAGAAGCCAAAAGTAGAAGCAGAAGTGAAAGCCAAAAGCAGAAGCAGCTAACTTTTGTGTTTGGATGGAATGTTTAAAAAGTAGCTTTTTTTCAATAGTGTGTTTGGATGTATAAAAGTGAAAAGTGCTTTTGAAATGTGTAAATTACCAAAAAGGATATGCTATTTATATATGATAGTATATATTTATAGTGTAATTTAAATAAATTAATAGGGGCATTTATGACTCTGCACACATTACTAGGTGCTTTTGGCTTCTGCTTTTCGGAGAAGCACCACCTGGGCTGCTTCTCCCAAAAGCACTTTTGCAGCTTTTCGAGGTGCTTTTGCTTTTTCTAAAAAGCCAAAACAAACACTCTTTTTCATTCAAAAGTGCTTTTGGCAGAAGCAAAAGCCAAAAGCACTTGGAAAAAAGCCAATCCAAACAGGCTCTTACTTATGTCCAAACGCATCGACAAGTAGTATATATATTGGCTCCGTCGTGCAACTGTTGTGCAATGTGCATGCATGATGAAATAATAATACTAGTAATTGGACAGCTTCTAGAAATTAGATGGTGACGACAACGATGATCAAGCAACTGCGTACGTACATCGGTACATATATATATACATTACTTGATTTATGGGCAAATAACCTCAACTGCTCGTATTATTATTACTATATTGTAATTAATAGTCAATATAAATTTTTATCATCATCATCATATCTCCATTATCTGTCATGTTGTCTTTGATGGGTCATACCCACCACGTAAGTAAAGCAAGGCAAGATATATACTACCTCAATTTCCAAGAATGTGAAACGTTTTGTATTTTGACATTATTCATTATTCGACTTTGATTCACATTTATACAATAATTATAGAAGGAAAAACATAATTAAGTGAGATCTTGTTAGAATTGTCTCATCTTGCAGTTTTATAATATCAAAAATTTATATTTTTTACTTATAACGTGAGTTATTAACTGTTAAAAATCTGCATTAGACTGTGTGCGCAGGGGGGAATGTTGCACATTCACTACAAGAAATTTGCAGCAAGGCGGCAAAATTTTATTGAAATCGTCACTTAAAACTTCGTCGCCCGGCGAATTTTGTCACATTGTTCATCGCCTAGAGCTCTAGACGATGAAATCCTTTCGTCACCTACTTGCAAATCTTGTAGTGATTCATAAAAAATAGAGGAAGTATATATATGTGTGCGCGCAATGCCCGCATATTGGAGGTAAGTGGTAACTAGGTCCAATTGTCCAAAATAAAATAATTAGAATACAGCTAGCACAAATCAAACCGTATATATATAAAAAAGTATGAATAAATATATGAGCAAGTGGATGGGTGGTGAGTGGGTATATGAAAAAGGGTTATATTAATTATAATATAGGAGTATGTAGTACTAGTATTATTTTGGTGGAAGGATGGATGAATCATGGTATCATTGGGGATTATTAGACCATCGATCCTGGATGCATGTAACTGGTCATTGGTCAAGCCCCCAATTCTCTCTTTAGTATCTGGACACTGAGATATTGAGATATAGTGGCAGATCCAGAAATTTTTATTTAGTAGGTTAAATATAAGAGATAATAACTAAAATAGACTACCAGAAGGAGTCATTTTCACTTTTGGGCCACGATATTTTGATTTAGGAAAATAGGCCATTAGAAGGATTTCAGGCCTGAATTTAGGCCATTGGGCTGGAATTCGGGCCGCGATGGCCTAAAAGTGGAAATGACTACTTCTGGTGGCCTATTTTAGTTTTTTCCAATTATTTTTTATTCTATGTAATTAAAATAAATAATACTCATTCTGTGTCATTATTTATGTCATACTTTCTTTTTTTTTCTTATTGCAATATTTTTATTTCATTTTCATTTTAAAAAAATAATTAAATATTAATCGTCAAACCTACCCATCACTTCACATTAATAAATAAATATATTAAACTTTCAAATTACCCACTACCATTAATAATTTCGTCCACCCTACAACCATATATCAGTAAATCACAAATAAATAAATAAATAAAAATTGTGGGGTTGGGGACTTACTCCAGTGGTAAGTCCCCCAACTCCCAACCTATAGGTTGAGGGTCCGAATCCTCACCCGGCCCCCTATCCCTCCCCTTTGTTCCCTTTGTAATTGTGTGGCTTGAGCCCCTACTACCCGTTTCAGGCCTTCAATGGCTCCTCAAAAAAAAAAGAATTAAAATTGTAACTCATTACAATCACATTATATAAATTTTTAAATTGCCTTTTTTAACACTATTAATAGGACGGAGGGAGTAATATAAGAAATAAAATAAATATTAATTCAAATATATTATAAAATAAGTAAAAAAAAATACATATTCAAAATAAATTATAAAGTAAAAATAAACATGTTTTATTATAAGTATCCCAAAATTTTCAGACATGGTATTTTATGTAGGAATAATTAGTATTAAATGCAAGGAATTTTTCGGACATGAGTATGTTTGGCAATTAATATTTAATTATTTTTAAAATGGAAATGAAATAAAAAAATATTGGAACAAGAAAAAAAAAGTAGGACATAAATAATGGCACAGAATGAGTATTATTTATTTTAATTAAATAAAATAAAAAATAATTCAAAAAAACTAAAATAGGCCACCAGAATGAGTCATTTCCATTTTTAGGCCATCGCGGCGAATTCCAGCCCAGTGGCCTAAATTCGGGCTCAAAGTCCTTCGAATGGCCTATTTCCCTAAATCAAAACATCGTGGCCCAAAAATGGAAATGACTCCTTCTGGTGGCCTATTTTAGTTATTACCTCTAAATATAATGAAGAGTGAGCAACTAACATTAGGAAGAAGATGTATTCAATTAAAATTTTGTTACATTGTTTAAACTTATAAAAATCAGTATATTTAGAAAATTCAGACTTCACGTAGAGTTTGTTGACTTTGTATGTTATACAAAATCCACGTAGTGTTTGCTGACTTTGTATGTTATACAGAATCTGTAGAAACATTTTTTGAAAAAAAAATTGAAAAAAAAATTGGTAAATTATTCGAAGAGAATCCATTAAAATTGATGGAGTATAAGTCATTAGGGTGTTGAATACCTAAAATTTTTTAAGACGTTTTAAAATTGTATTTAATACCTCAAATCTTTTTAGAGACTTGGCTCTTTATTGAATAGATCTTCATTAGAGTCATTATGGAAAAATTAATTAATTGGACCTTTAAGTTTCAAAATTCACCAAAATAGTCATCTTCGTTTCAATTGGAAAAAATTAGTCCTCTATGTTAGATTTTTTCTCCAATTTAGTCCTTTTGACATAATAATTTTAATTAACATGTAATAAAAGATTATTAAACCATTAATATGAGTCACACAGCCCTTAATTAATAAATGAGTCAACTCATAACCCTTAATTTTGTTTGAATAAAATAAATTCTTGATAAATGATTATTTTGTTTGCATAAAATTAGTTCTTAATAAAAGGTAATTTTGTTTGAATAAAATAGTTTTTTGAAGAAAATGGATTTTGATAAATATGTTGTGGGTTGACCCATTTAATTAAAGATTGTGGAACCAACATTAATGACTTAATTATTTTTTATTAGATATTAATTAGGTTTATTAGGGCCAAAGGACCAACTTGGAGAAAACACCAAACTTAGAAGACCAATTTTTCTAATTGAAACGAAGTGGACCATTTTGGTGAATTTTAAAACTTAAAGGACTAAAATGTTAATTTTTCTGAGTTATTATGAAATCCTTAAAATTTACATACATTTATAATAAAAATAACCAAAATACTATTAAACTCCTACTCAATTTACTCACGAACACTTATCCTAAAATTACTACCTAATTCTTAATTATATCAATATATTATACTAATATTTTATTTTTTATTTTTTTGGCGTGGGTCAGTTGACCCACCTTGTACCTTAAGGGCACGTTTGGAACACTGTACTGTATTATGGTGTATTGTATTATTTAATGCGGGTGTATTGTTTTATGATGTATTGTATTAAATTAATGTTATACACAGTGTTTGGTATTGATGTGGTATTACATCATCATGTATTATATTTTAAACAACTAAATAAAAATAATTTTTTTCTAATTTATTAATAAATAATATACTTAAAATAAAATTATTTTAAAAATAATTAAATTAAAATAATTAATATAATAATAAATAATAAAAATATTATTTAAATAATTAAATTAAAACAATTAATATATAAATAATATATATATAAAATAATATTATTATAATATCATAATATTTAATAGTTATGAGATACATAAGGAAAAAAAGAAAAACAAACATAAATAAAAAATAATACACCATAAACCCACCCTCCCACAAAGTATTAAATAATACATCAAGCCCCTCATTAAAATAATACTTATACATGTCTTAAAACTCACCAAACATATGATAGTATTATTTTAATACATAAAGTTAATACTATACACCCTAATACATCCCAATACACCTTACCAAACATGCCCTAATAGATACATCCCTGCCTACATAGTATTTAATTATTATTATTATTATTATTATTATTATTATTATTATTATTATTATTATTATTATTATTATTATTATTATTATTATTCCACCAGTAATTAATCCCATCCGGCATTTGGTTCTTAAGCATAACCCAAGAAGTCGTATTATTGATTAATTATATTTGGTTGGACTGTATGAGACACACATTAAATTCAAAATGGAACCAATTAACAAATAATCTAATTTGTAATTAAATTATATATACTTTATATGTATAGCTGCTTCTATCCTCAAGACTTGAGAGTCGGCTGTTCCCATCTAGTTGTTGGAGGGTTTAGGCCTTGGCTCCCGTTATGTGTACACAATTTTTTTTACCACAAACACACAAAAAATACTTGGATTAGGGCACACACTAAAATACTATTCTACCATTTCAACATAAAAATATACTAGTACAACTGAGAGTCCTGGAGTTATTTTTCAAAAATACAAAAACACACACAGACGAGCAAAGAGGCGCGAGAACGAGAGGAAATATTCGATGCCGAGAATGCGTGGAGGATGAAGGGCACATGGCGGCGGCGGCGGACGTGGAGCCTCCGGCGGCGGTGGGCTTGGAGAAGATGCCAAACGGCCACGCTTGGCCGTCTGTACAAGATGAAGAACGACCAAACGGCCACACTGGCCGTCTATGCCTGTGTACGGCCGGCCAACACTTGCCGGCCGTGCACTACTGTGTGTATTTTCTTAGAAAGTGGGCAACACCCTTATCGCTTGATGGTACACAATTATGCTACAATAAAGAAAACAATTAGACAGAATGAGGAAGAAAAAAAGAAGAAGAAGAAGAAGAAGAACGACCAGTGATGGCCGTTCGACTTTATAGTGGATCGGCCGGCACTGACCGGCCGTCCTTATATCTCAACGGCCAGTGCTGGCCGTTTACCCTACATCACACCCGTCCGGCACTGGCCGTTCTGGTTTGGAAAGGATCGAACATTATTGGCCGTTCGTTCCTTTGTCCTAAACTATGCATCGACGCACAACTAATCTGCGTTAGATAATGTAAAAAAACTTACTGGGTGTATGAGTTCGATCTGCTGTTGGTATTCGTATTCATGTTCTTCCACCACATATTCATCTCGGTATTGTTCATCATCATTCATGTCCATGGAATATGAATATGAAAAATGTCGTAAGAAAAGAAAACAAGGAGAACAAGTAGGGTTTTGGGTTTTGTTTGAACGAGGAAGAGACAGAGGGAAAAAAAAAAATTTGTATGCCCCAATCCAATCTGAATGTGCCTTAATCCGGATTCTTTTCATAATATATTAAGTAGGGATATTTGAGATATTTTACTTGTGATTTGTGTGCCCTAATCTATTTTAAGTGTATATAACCGAGTACTTAGCCTTAGCTTCACTGGGGAATGGAAACTGGAAAGCTAAGCATGCTCCAGGCTCCAGGCTCCAGAGGCTCCTTCCGTTGGGAAACAGACAAACTGTGATGGATTTGAGAGTCTCCAATGCTTGGACAGATCACAGATGGAAGTACTAGTTTTGAGTCTTGAGTCCGAACACGCAGTGCCATGGCAGGTACTGACAATAATCTTTTATGCCAGCCGCCAAAATTCCTCAACTTTTGTACCCGAAAAGGCATAAACACCCCTGGTTCGTGGTGTGGTTCGTCTACGAACCGGGTTAATAACCACGAACCATGGGATTAATTAGTAAAGGTGATTAAGGAAGCATGGTTCGTCGTCAAAGTTGTGGACCGGAGACGAACCGCTGCCATTGACGACGAACCATGGCCCCACGTGGCAATGTGGGTTCGTCTTTAGTCGACCATTACGCACGACGACCCACCCACAGACCACGCACCATGCCCTATTATTATTACTCATTAATTTTTATTATAAAATCAATTTAATCCAATCATATTTATTATTATTATTTTAATTAATACTCTTAAAATGACAATATTTATTGTATTATAATTAATGAAGTATTATGGAAATATAATTATTTTAATTTTCCGTCTACAAATATTATAAAATCTATTATAACAAAATAATAATAATAAGTTTTATGTATTATTAATATTATATTGTTATTATTAATATTATTATTATTATCATTATTATTAATATTCTTTTACTATTGTTTGTATAATAATTATTATAATGTATTTATAGTTTTAATACTCCTAAATATTAAAATCTATTTATACTTTCTCCGTTCCTTTTTATTTGACATGGTAGGAGTTTTGTTACTGTGCATTGAGTAACTTTGATAGGACTTCATGTATACAGTTATATAGATGAAGAAATAGTCAAACCTTTTTAATAGTAATAAAATATTAATAATAATGATAATATTTATTCCATTGCAGTGCACCCACGCCGACGAGTCGAACACCATCACCATGGGTGCCTACTCTTACGTCTCGGAGCTCTGGAAGAAGAAGCAATCCGATGTCATGCGCTTCATACTTGGGGTTCGTTGTTGGGAGTATCGTCAGCTTCCCGCCGGCGTCCGCGTCACCCACCCTACTTGCCCCGACAAGGCAAGACGCCTCGGCTACAAGGCAAAACAGGGGTATGTGGTTTACCGTGTCCGTGTTAGACGTGGTGGAAGGAAGAGGCCAGTTCCAAAGGGGATTGTACATGGGAGGCCCACCAACCAGGGTGTTACTCAGCTGGGATTCCTGCGCAGCAAGAGTTCCGTGGTGGAGGAACGTGGTGGCAGGAAACGTGGGGGCATTAGGGTTCGTTGTTGGGAGTATCGTCAGCTTCCCGCCGGCTTCCGCGTCACCCACCCTACTCGCCCCGATAAGGCAGGACGCTTCGGCTACAAGGCAAAACAGGGGTATGTGGTTTACCGTGTCCGTGTTAGACGTGGTGGAAGGAAGAGGCCAGTTCCAAAGGGGATTGTACATGGGAGGCCCACCAACCAGGGTGTTACTCAGCTGGGATTCCTGCGCAGCAAGAGTTCCGTGGTGGAGGAACGTGGTGGCAGGAAACGTGGGGGCATTAGGGTTCGTTGTTGGGAGTATCGTCAGCTTCCCGCCGGCTTCCGCGTCACCCACCCTACTCGCCCCGATAAGGCAGGACGCTTCGGCTACAAGGCAAAACAGGGGTATGTGGTTTACCGTGTCCGTGTTAGACGTGGTGGAAGGAAGAGGCCAGTTCCAAAGGGGATTGTAAATGGGAGGCCCACCAACCAGGGTGTTACTCAGCTGGAACTCCTGCGCAGCAAGAGTTCCGTGGTGGAGGAACGTGGTGGCAGGAAGCGTGGGGGCATTAGGGTTCGTTGTTGGGAGTACCGTCAGCTTCCCGCCGGCTTCCGCGTCACCCACCCTACTCGCCCCGATAAGGCAGGACGCTTCGGCTACAAGGCAAAACAGGGGTATGTGGTTTACCGTGTCCGTGTTAGACGTGGTGGAAGGAAGAGGCCAGTTCCAAAGGGGATTGTAAATGGGAGGCCCACCAACCAGGGTGTTATTCAGCTGGAACTCCTGCGCAGCAAGAGTTCCGTGGTGGAGGAACGTGGTGGCAGGAAGCGTGGGGGCATTAGGGTTCGTTGTTGGGAGTACCGTCAGCTTCCCGCCGGCTTCCGCGTCACCCACCCTACTCGCCCCGATAAGGCAGGACGCTTCGGCTACAAGGCAAAACAGGGGTATGTGGTTTACCGTGTCCGTGTTAGACGTGGTGGAAGGAAGAGGCCAGTTCCAAAGGGGATTGTAAATGGGAGGCCCACCAACCAGGGTGTTACTCAGCTGGAACTCCTGCGCAGCAAGAGTTCCGTGGTGGAGGAACGTGGTGGCAGGAAGCGTGGGGGCATTAGGGTTCGTTGTTGGGAGTACCGTCAGCTTCCCGCCGGCTTCCGCGTCACCCACCCTACTCGCCCCGATAAGGCAGGACGCTTCGGCTACAAGGCAAAACAGGGGTATGTGGTTTACCGTGTCCGTGTTAGACGTGGTGGAAGGAAGAGGCCAGTTCCAAAGGGGATTGTAAATGGGAGGCCCACCAACCAGGGTGTTACTCAGCTGGAACTCCTGCGCAGCAAGAGTTCCGTGGTGGAGGAACGTGGTGGCAGGAAGCGTGGGGGCATTAGGGTTCGTTGTTGGGAGTACCGTCAGCTTCCCGCCGGCTTCCGCGTCACCCACCCTACTCGCCCCGATAAGGCAGGACGCTTCGGCTACAAGGCAAAACAGGGGTACGTGGTTTACCGTGTCCGTGTTAGACGTGGTGGAAGGAAGAGGCCAGTTCCAAAGGGGATTGTACATGGGAGGCCCACCAACCAGGGTGTTACTCAGCTGGAATTCCTGCGCAGCAAGAGTTCCGTGGTGGAGGAACGTGGTGGCAGGAAACGTGGGGGCATTAGGGTTCGTTGTTGGGAGTACCGTCAGCTTCCCGCCGGCGTCCGCGGCACCCACCCTACTCGCCCCGATAAGGCAAGACGTCTCGGCTACAAGGCAAAACAGGGGTATGTGGTTTACCGTGTCCGTGTTAGACGTGGTGGAAGGAGGAGGCCAATTCCAAAGGAGATTGTACATGGTAAGCAAAAATTATTATTATTATGAATAAATAATAGCAAAAATTTATACATTATTATTATTAATTTAATAATAGCAAAAATTATTTTGACTATATTTATTACTTTCTCTTTTGTTATAATAATAAATATTTTTGATTAATAATTTTCTCTAATAATATTGTAACAAACATAAAATAATTGTAACTATGAAAGGATTACATTATCATTAATAATTGTCTACTGAAAGGCGTCGTGTATGCCCAAATTTCAACTTGCCGCCACCCCATCCACCATCCCCTCCAGCTCTTTGAATCTGCAAGGCCATACTCAATGTCCCGAGAGGAGTAATATTTGGAATGTCATAGTCATCACATTCTTCATGATGCAGTTATTGTGCTTCCAATGACGGTCCTTACCAATGCCGCCCATGCCAAATGTTGTATTTTCCAATACCTTCCAATTTCTGATTCGGACAAAATTGATAGGCCATACTAAATGTTCCCGAAAGGAGTAATTTTTTTAATGTCACGACCGCAACAGTAACGTTGATGTTGTGACCGTGCTTACCGTTGATGCATGCCCAGTGTTTCACAACATCAACATTCACCATGATGTGGCGCTTGTGATTCCGAATGTGGCACTCTTACCTAGACCTCCCATTCCACTGAAATGGAACTGCCGACTTACAACACTAACCTGCAGTTAAGCATCCAGAATATATAAATCATTAGAATGAATAATAATAATAATAATAATAATAATAATAATAATAATAATAATAATAATAATAATAATAATAATAATAATAATAAACCATTAGATTTGTTATGTGAAAAACTGTAAAATTACCTCTAGTGAATCATTGTTGGGAATTCATCCTAGTAGCTCAATTTAACTCCCTTCGTTGATTACTCTCTGCAGCCTTCTGCACCATATGCAACCAAAAGAAATGGTGCTATCTACGGTGCTGGTGGCTATGATGGGGACTGCAGAATTTTATCCTCTCGGAAAGCCGATTGTTCAAGCTCTGTGATGTAAGATTTGAGCTTGATGCACGCCCCGTGTTTAACCTGTCGCAACACGACCGTTGTGGGACAGGCTATACTCTTGCTACACGAAAGGAGTAATATTTGGAATGTCACGATCACTACATTCATCCTGATGTAGTGATTGTGCTTCCAATTAGGGTCATTACCAATGCCGCCCATTCCAAATACGTTCAAATGTTGTATCTCCAGCCACTGAAGTTGAACACCAAAACCCTGAATTGGAGGAGTCTTCTCAAATTGAAAGAGATTTGGAATTGCATAGATGCATGGACATAGGGTCCTCCATCTACCTATCCCCAACAGTTAAATTGAGGGGTAATACCACACACCAAGGCTTGCCCCTCTGAATGTTCTACGGTCCTAGTGCACCCGCTCCCATTTTGACCGGTAAGCAATGGGAGGTGGATCGAACCGTCGTCATTACCAATGCCGCCCAGGCCAATGTTGTTGTTACAAACGTGGCGACCATGTCCAAATGTTGTATTTGGGCAATACCTACAAGTAATCATTACAAAATAATATTAATAACGGCGATCAATACATTTTTGTAAAGTTAATGCTAATAATATGAATAGTAATAATGAAATTAATACGACTAATACCACTCTGGCCGCCTGAGTTTATATTGTGATCAATCCGCTGCTATCCTTTTCCCATGGCATCTCGCGATTTGGCCACTGAACCGCCCAATTTCCTTTGGAATGTCGTGTATGCCCAATTTTCAACTTGCCGCCTCCCCATCCACTATCTTCGGCAGCTCTTTGTATTCGTAGGTCATTCTCAACATTCCGAAAGGAGTAATATCCGGAATGTGACGACCGCAGCATTCACCCTGATGCGACGCTTGTGATTCCGAACGTGGCACTCTTACCTATACCTCCCATTCCCCTGAAGTGGAACTACGAAATGTCGACGTCCCATGTGGCAAAATTTACCCAATCTCCGAAATGACCTACAGTTATCATAGAAAACATTGTGCACAATATGATATTAGTACGCGGCCAAACAATAATAATAATAATAACAGTTAAGAAGACGCGCGCTAATTTTCTTTATCCAAAGGACATACTTATTTCTAGGTGGACACCACGCTAATGCTTGCCCCTCCGAGTGTGGTCATTCTGGACCTTCCACGGGGATAATGCCGACTTTAATTTTTCCTTCATGTCACTCCGATTATACTCTTACCTATACCTCCCATACCAACTGAAATCGATGTACGAACTTGCAACAGTAACCTGTAGTTGAACATACAAAATATCTAAGCTAATAGGCTTACTAATAATCGTAAAAACTGTGAACGAATATATAAGACAATAACGATAATAATAATAATAATGATTTGGAATGGTAATTACTGTTGTACCCATTGCATTTCTTCTCCCTATGTTCAACCTCTCTCAACCTCCCTACACAAAAGGAGTAAAATTTGGAATGTCGACTCATAGTGTTTCTTCTCCCGATGCCCCTTTATTATGTCGGGCCATAATGTTTCTTCTCCCTATGCTCAACCTCTCTCAGCCGACTGCTCTCTTTCCTCCATCTCCCTATTCCCAACGGTTTCACGTGTTTCTACGTTTCCCCGTACACGCGTTGCCAAATCTATCTCTACAATAATTTTCTGAACGGACATTACCAATGCCGCCCAATCCAAGTGTGACGCGTGTGAGTCGAAGTGTAGCCATTACCAATGCCGCCCAGGCCAAAGTTGTCTTTTCGAATGCCGCTCATGTCCAATTGTTGTATTTGGACAATACCTACAGGTAAACATTACAAAATATTATTAATAATGGCGATCTAAAAAATTTAATTAATATTAATGCTAATAATATGAATAGTAATAATACGAAATCAGGCACAATAAATTATTGATAATATTATTATCAATATTATCAATAATTATCAATAATTATTAAAAAAAATTAACCATTATTATCAGTAATGGTAACTTATTACCATTATTGATAATGGTAAATTAATACTCATAATTTACCATTATTAATAAAAAAAATGATAAAAAATTACCCAACATTTTTATAATTAATAAAATAATTAGAATTAATAATTAATATATAATATTATTATCATTTTCAGAACTATTTAATAATTAATAATATGAAAAATTTGAGGCGGGTGCAAAACTATAGGGTTAAGGGTTTAGGGTTTAGGGTTTAATTTTTAGGGTTTTAGGGCTTAGGGTTTAGGGTTTAGGGTTTACGGTTTAATTTTTAGGGTTTAGGGTTTAGGGTTTAGGGTTTAAGGATAAGGGCGGAAATACCACTTTTTCAAAAAAATTGGGGAGGGGCGCGAAAATTGAGGGTGGGCCGTGTACGACCCATGTGGTTCGTGCACGACCCACGGGTTCGTACACGACCCGCCTGGGCCGTACACGGCCCACCGGTTCGTATACCCGGGTTCGCGACTCATAAGTTCGCGAACCCACCTTTTTTCCCCCACTTTCTCCTTTCTTTTCTTCTCTTCTCCACTTTCCCTTCGGCGGTGACTCCGGCGATTATCCGGCGATTTCTCTTGCAAAATGGACGACACCATTCCGGCGGATCTCTCGTGGGCATTGGGAGAGACGGAGGCGGGCAATGATGCGCGTGGGAGCCAGGCGGGCGGAGAGGGCGGCGGCAACGCGGGCGGGACCGGGCCATCTTCGGCCGCCGCGCCGCCGGCCAGGGAAGCGGCGGTGCTTCTGCCACCCTCCGGCAATGATCCCCGACGGGTTAGGCTTATTAGTATTTTTTAATTTTTTAATTTTTTGTTATACCATTACTTAATTATTTAATTGTGTGAATTTTGGTGAATTATTATTTTTATGTTTAATTGTGTTGATATTGTTGGATTAGCTTTCATGTATGTTCACGAGCTTCTGATTAATTGATCATTGTTAGTTTAGGGTTTAGGGTTTAGAGTTTTAATAATTTAATTGTGTGAATTTTGGTGAATTATTATTTTTATGTTTAATTGTGTTGATATTGTTGGATTAGCTTTTCATGTATGTTCACGAGCTTCTGATTAATTGATCATTGTTAGTTTAGGGTTTAGGGTTTAGAGTTTTAATAATTTAATTGTGTGAATTTTGGTGAATTATTATTTTTATGTTTAATTGTGTTGATATTGTTGGATTAGCTTTTCATGTATGTTCACGAGCTTCTGATTAATTGATCATTGTTAGTTTAGGGTTTAGGGTTTAGAGTTTTAATTATTTAATTGTGTGAATTTTGTTGAATTATTATTTTTATGTTTGATTATGTTGATATTGTTGGATTAGCTATTCATGTATGTTCACAATATTTTGATTAATTGATCATTGTTAGTTTAGGGTTTAGGGTGTTTGATGATGATATTGTGGTATTTTTTGTTAGTTTAATTGATCATTGATAGTTTAGAACTGAATTAATTGGCCGCGATCCTAAATATGGTCGAAAATCAACGGTTCGTTTGATTATTAATCTACTTAATTGTAAATAGTCATTATGTAACGAATTTTATAATAAAACTAGGTTTTTCACCCGTGCTCCGCGCACGGGTATTAATTTTTTTAATTTAATACAAACTAATATACTCGATTATTTTAAATATTCAATTAAATATTATATGTATAATTAAATATATTAATTATATAAATAGAAATACTCAATTTATTAATTACCACCCCTACTATTATTTTAATATTATTTTATTAAAATAGAAAACTTATTTTTATTATTTTAATATTCAATTTCTTATTTTTATTAAAATATAAATTGAAAATTTTGATGCATATTAATATTATAATATTATTAAAATAAAATGTTTAATTATTTAAGTATATTTGAAAATGTTTGATTAAATTAATAAAATGTTTGATAAATTAACACTACTATAATAATAATAATAATAAAATGGTTGATTGGTGAATTGAGTGTTTAACGGGAGGATCAATCCTTTTTATAAATTATAGGGAGATTGGTGGTACGTGAGACAGGGTTGCCAGGGGTCTTCCCCTCACTTGGGCACCTACACGCGTCAGAGGACGCTTGTGCCGGAGATTGAGAGCGTACTTAGAGAGGCCGATCCTGACGGTTTGGAGGAGCTCCGCCGATCATGCTTCGGCCATTTGTTCCGACCGAGGTGGCATCGTGGCACCATTTCAGGGCTTGCCCTGAACGAGCTTTTGGCTCGGGAGGTAGTATTTCACCCCGTCCCGAAGGAGACGAAGGTGGTGGATTGGCATATGGGGAGCGACGATGAGGTTTGGTTTAGGGTTGGCGGCCGATTCATACGGTACGGGAGAGAGCAGCACGCGATTATGACAGGGCTCCGATTCACTGCGACTACAGATTTTCAGCTTTTTAGTCGGGACCCTTTACCGCCCGATAGTGCTGGGGCTAGGTACGCTCGGGTTTTTAGGGAGCATACGACAAATTGGTGCCGGGATCAGTTTGCCACTGGGGGGGCGTTCAGGGATAGGCCCGGCGATGCCCTGAAGCTCGCGAGGGTGATAGTGGCCTTCCACATGATACTAGGGCACGATCCACAGGCGCGCACTCCTGATCCATGGATGTGGCGACTCGTGGAGGACACAGCGGCGTGGGAGGCCTTTCCGTGGGGACTCCTGTCATGGCAGGTTACGCGCGCGGGCATCAGACAGTACCCGAGGGCGAGGCTCGGGCACCGTGGCTCAGCGCATTTTTACGGTTGCAGCTACGCTCTTTGGGTAAGCTAACAACTCTTGCAAATGTTGTATATTTTAGTGTAGCCTTGAACACACTGTTATTGTGTTGATGTATTTAAATTTATGGCGTGTCAGGTGTGGGCGGTTGAGTCGATACCACAGCTGCATACGTGGACGCGGGTTAAGTTCATATCTGACCCGGAGGCACAGCGACCACGGATGACGAGGTGGGAGTTCGACGCAAAATGGTCGCAGCAGTCATGGGGCCAGGCGTTCGATTACGAGGTTAGTATGAGTAACTGTGTTTACCTTCCCTTCATTTTTTTATTCTTTATTCATTCCATGCGCGAGATTACGAATTATAATTTTTTATTAATTCACTGCAGGATGTTCACATTGTTGAGATTCTGCCGGCGACCGATGTGGAGAGGCGCGAGCCTTATATGGCCGATGTGGATGCCCCTATCCCGCCGGGGTTAGTATGGATCCCGTTCCTCCAGCGCAAGCGTGCAGCAGCTGGGGGCAGTGGCGGCAGGAGGGTTCGGCGGAAGAAGGGTGGTGACCGGAGGCGACGTGGACGGGGCCGCGAGACATCGCCATCAGATGGGTCGGGCAGCAGTGGCTCCGACTCAGACGGGGGTCCGTTTTGTATAGTGTGAACGTCGGTTGGTGGCATCTAGTAGGGCCCTCCTTTTTTAAGACCTGGTGTGACATCTTAAAATTCCTCGAGTCCGATGTAAGTCAATCTACATTTTTCATTTAGCTACATAAAAGTGACACCATGCTCGAAAACACATATTGACATTCCTGTTTCAGCACATCGATGCGTATCTTGGCATTCTCCAGTTTTCACCCGGCTGGCTGGGAGTACCGCCCCTTAGGGATTACAAGTACGCCATCATGGACGTCGACTTTCTGGTTCGTCTAGCTATGCCCATCTAGTAAGAATAATCTTTTGTATTGTTGCAAATTGATTATATAAGTTCATATTTCAATTTATTCCAATAGGACACACTGATACGCGAGTGTTGGGATGGCCTTCGGTCCCGGATGACCGACTCGCATACTGCATTCTTCAAGTTGTACGTTACGGGGGCAGCTCCTAGTTGGGGGTCCACGGCAGACTGGTCAGAGTTAGATGAGGTTTGTGGAAAACATGCGTTTTAATTGCATAATTTTAATAATTAGATTACCGACACTCTAATGATCCTGTTTTTTGCTACGTACAGATTATCTGCCCATACAACCCAGGGGGTCACTGGGCTATCGTACGGCTGCGACTCCAGGCGCAGACGATTGTTCTACACGATAGCCTCGTCCCAGATGTAGATTTGAAACCAGATGTGGCCAGGGACCGAGCGCAGAAGATGTGGGTGTTGCGGAAGTTATTGCCGGAGATGCTGTCTCGCACTGGCTACTATGATCGTCGTAGCGGCGCTGTTTGCTCCCCCACCTGGGAGTTCAAGTTCGCTCGCAAGGAGGCAGTCATCGAGCAGACCGACAGCGTCTCGTGCGGCCCGATTGCACTGTTCACTGCAGCCTGTATCGTCCGTGGCCGTTTCCCGGGTGATTATCCAGATGCTTGGGCCATGCGACAGAGCCAGGCTTTCGATGTGTGGCGCTTCAGTGCAGACCCGGACCAGGGCCCCACACGCACTGCGGCTCTCGCACCCCCAGCCCGGGGTTTGTTTGATATTGTATCGGAGACTTAGGTGTTTTTTTGATATTTTGTGCACTTTTCACGCATTATTATTTGGAGATATTTTGTGAGGATGTACAGTTCACGTTTCAAGTATTTTATGCACCACATATATTATTGTTACCCAATTCACGTATTATCGAATATTATCGAATCGAATCGAATTATTCTATAAGGTAATTTAATTATTAAACTTAAATATTTAATTTGATTTATAGATCAAATTTAATATTTTGATATTATATCTAAATATAGTTATATTAACTAGTAAATATAGTCACTAAAATTAAAATTTTAAATTATTTAACTATATAAATTTATATATTTATATATAATTTTAATATAAAATCGAATATCGAATCGAATCAAATATTAATCGAAACATAAAATTCCAACTACCGTCGAATCGAATCAACTCGAACCAAAAATATTTGATTCCTTTACAACCCTAACTAGTAATACGGAGCTGGGCTGTTTAAGTCTGGGAAAATTAAACAATTCGCTTCATCGTGTCCCGCGCCACCACATGATGTACATAAGTGTGGAATGGTTGGTCGGTACTCGGATGGACCGGCGACATCGGCGCTCGGGCCAGGACACCTCTTCCAATTATGGCCCACCGCCCCACACACACTGCAGGTTTGCCGCCTTCTGTAATTCCTAGCTCCTTCTGCCCCCGATGGAATCCGACTTTGTTTCGGTCGACCAGCCTGCCTCGGGCAATCTGGCGTCTTGCACGTTGCGTTGGCAATCGCGGTGGGGACTACCCAGTCGGTCGGGTGGTCCATAGGATACACTCGCGCTTTCCATGACTGGACGAGGACCGCACGCTTGTAGTGTGGTGACACATATGCAGTCTGCTCGTGGTTCACAGCCCTGCGCAGAAAGGTTGGAGCGTTAATTAAACATTATGTCCGTGCCACTTAACCAGTATAAAACCGACTTCTAGTTCAGGCCCGTCGATACCTAATCGCTGCCGATGCATGGGGACACGGTATCAAATGCTGCTGAAACCTCTGGCACGTGCATGTCTTCGAGCCAAGGTTTACTGTGTACTCCTTGCCGTTCTGCTTGACGTTGAACTCATCGGACTTCCTTGTGTCCTTCACTAACAGGGTATGTCCTTCGTCTTTCGCCTTCATCAGCTCCGCATGTGCCCAGTCAGTCAACACAGTAGTGCCGCTCAACGCGTCGTTGTGCCGCTCCGTAAACCAATCAGCAATAGTTGCACGAATGACGTCCAGCATTGAGCACACAGGCAACCTTCGCGCCCACTTCAATACGTGGTTCATGCTCTCTACGGGATTCGTCGTCATCATGTCATAACGACGAACAGGACACTTCACACGCGCAAACTTGTCCTCCCCTACTTTCTCCACTAGATGCGTATATGCGGAAGGACACTGTTGCTTCAACGCATCCATGTGACGATTATAATCTGAATTCTTGTATGCATAGGCAGCCGATGTGAACAGATCCTTCACTCTCTTCCCATACCGACCTAGATTGGACTTTATGTGGAACGTACAGAGGACGTGGCGTGCATGTGGTAACACTTGCTCAATCGCAGTTCCAATGCACTTCGCCCCGTCGGACACAATCAACACATCTTTCTGCAGGTGTAGTGCCCGATGTAATTGCAATAGAAACCACCGCCACGTCTCAATTGACTCTGTCGGCCCAACAGCGAATGCAAGCGGGAATAACTGATTGTTTCCGTCTTTCGTTACCGCCACGAAGAGGACACCCTTGTACTTGCCCTTTAAATGTGTCCCGTCGATTGCCATGAAAGGGCGCATCAGTGGCCACCCAGCAATCGAGGCACCCAGTGCAAAGAATGCAAGCCCGAATTTCCCCTCCATGTCCACCGCGTAATCCATCACCGTATTCGCATTTGTCTCCTTCAGCATGTGTAGGTACGAAGGGATCATCTTGAAAGAACTGTCGTGATCCCCAAAAATTGAGACAATTGCATGGTCCCTAATCTTCCGGGCCATTCCGATCGAGACGTTGACACCTTCTTTACGCAGCTTACTCTGAATCATTAAAGGCTCTAACGTCTTCTCCTCGACAACAATATCTGCGGCATAATAGCTGCCCAAATGTCTCGATGGGAGTGTCGTCGGATTAGGCCTGTCCGGGTCTGCACTGCACGTATGCGGGACCAGTCTGTACACCGTCCAAAGCGATGCCGTTCCCCTTGCTCGCATCTGAAATTCGCAACCATCAACCCTACACCTCACGAAATACCTCGACTTATCCGACTTCCACGTATCAAAACCACACCTAGCATCCACAAGATATTTTGTCAGCTTTTCTTGTAATTTCGCCTTCGTTGGGAAGATTGAGCCGACTCCGAATGATGTGTCCACAGTCTCGTCCACGTGTTCATCCACCAATCGTTCCGGTAAGTCGAAGTGTGGCCGCGGAAGGTTCCACTTCCCATAACTCATCTCTGGGACAACGTATGCTTCTTCAGTCCTCGGCCAGACCGGATTATGCCCTGCTTGCAGCCCGGGCCGCCCCTCTTTCTGGACCCGTTCCTTATTCCGCTCTAGGTCTCTGAGGATATTGTAATACTCTTCCATACCACCGTAACGCAAGGGTGGGTCTGGATCCTCTTCAGCCTCCGATCCCGAGCTATTCTCCTCATCACGTGCTGTATTTCCAGCATCCTCCGCATGGCCATGCTCTACGGCATCTCCGCCGAGATTCACCGCCGTCTCCGGCACCTCATCGTATTGTAAATGCCTCCCTCCTTCACCGATAACACTGCTCGGATATCCAGCAAAATTGCCGATAACGCTTCTTTCGTATACATTTTCACCAACCGCTCCGTACCCGTGGCTGTTCTCGACTACATTTGCATGCCCAAACATATTCATTGTCGGGGTCGTGCCAAATATGCTCTCCATCACACTTCCCGACCCTAAATTGGCGATTGGGAAATTTCGTTCGGCGTCGTAATTTGTTGAGTGTTGTGTATCTTGTATCCCTTTTATTAAAAACAATTTCACAAACACATGTAAACCTTATAAAATTACGGCTGCATAATATGTAGATGACGTATTTCAACCACACTACAGTGTATCCGTTAAAAAATAATTACAAGCAGTGTAAAAATAAAACTTACGGTTCAGACCCCGCTCTTCCTCGTCGTGTGAATGCCACTCGCCCTGGTACCATGTGCTGCCGCTTAGCCGCTCAAACCAAGACATTGTTCTGAATAGTGGATCAATCACCCATAAGTAACAACATAACAATTTTACCGATTTATTACAACAATATGTTTAATAGTAATAACAATAATTTTAATTATTATAAACTACAATATGTTAATATTTTTTTCAATAATAATAGCAATAATAACAATAGTAATAATAATGATAACACCAATAACACTATTATTAGTAGCAACACTATTCTTATTAATAACAGTAATTATTAATCTCCATTATACCACCAATAATTTCTGGAACGGACTGTGCAAGAACCAACAGATTCGTGGGCAATAAGCTGGACGAATCGCACATTAAAGATTGACCTGTGGTTCGTGGTCTAAGGGTTGGTGGTGGTGCACACATCGACCACGAACCACCACGAACCACATACCTTAACACGGCCCTGTGGTTCGTGGTAGCTTACCACGGCCCCGTGGTTCGTGGTACTGGTTCGTGGTCGGAAATGGACCACGAACCCCAGTGTGGGCCGTGGTTGCAAATGGACCACGACCCTGTGGTTGCAACCACGAACCGCAAGGTTTTTTTTTTCAACGGCCCACAAATTATAATTATGATAATTAATACTACTACTACTAATAATAATATTATATAATATATAACTGACAAATGTAACATATACTTAAGTTATTAGTAATACTCTAAGTATTAATAATACCAACAACAACAATATTTATTTTTCTAAAATAAGTAATAATAATAGAAATCATTAATTTAAAATTAAGCAAAAATAATAGTAACCATGAATCTAAAATAAATAATACCAACAACAGTAATATTTATTAACATAAATTCTGAAATAATAATAAAAGAGCAAAATAATTAAAAATCTGTGACGTAAATGTTTTTTAAAAAAAAGAAAGGATATCATACGCAACCATGAATTTAATTCAAAAAATCACTTTTCTTTATTTACTAAATATAATATGAAGACTATAAAAGGGAATTTAATTAAATTACTAAATACCATTGCTAAAGAAACCATAGATCTACAATTTAGGCTTAACAAAACCAACATCTCTCATTACACACATTAAATAACTTAGATCCGAAACGAAAACTAACAATTCATTTAGTCAATCATTTCAAAACAACAATTTAAAGATAAATCTCTTACGGAGACGTCGTGCCCTGGAGCCTTAATTCTTCAATACTTTGTCTCACTGGATGCTCCCAAGATGCGCAAGATAAATCTTCTTTTCCTTATAAATTTCTCTTGTTAAAAATGAATGTTGGACAGTGCAAATGAAAGAGAAGAGTATAAGCTCTATATCCAAATTTATTGGTTTCATCCATGGTGGGTGGTCAGGAATAAATTATGTCCACCATGCCTGGGTCGGGATAATAATACAAGGTTCGTATAAGAACCACTTCAATGACCGAACCACTTTCCCGTTTCCCAATGTCTGATGGGGAATAAATCCAGCCCCACATCTGGGCAATGGTTCGTGCAAGAACCACATGGACCGTGGTCAATCTAAAAAATCACGAATCCATAGCCACGTGGACCCGTGGTTCGTCTTCAACACAAAGGGACCGTGGACGGTCCACGCCGCTGAAGACGAACCAGTCATCCTTAATCACCCTTATTAATTAATCCCATGGTTCGTGGTTATTAACCCGGTTCGTAGACGAACCACACCACGAACCAGGGGTGTTTATGCCTTTTCGGGTACAAAAGTTGAGGAATTTTGGCGGCTGGCAAAAAAGAGTATTGTCAGGACCTGCCATGGCACTGTCCATAATTTCTTCTTTGAGTCTTGATGTTCATTGGAGTGTGCTTTCAGAAGCCCATGAACACCAGGCCAGGTTTGGTGCAATTTGGAGGAGACAGCCGTTTGATTTTTTATTTATTTTATTTTTTTTGGAAAAGCAGACAGCTTTTTGATTGATTTTCTTCTTTGGAATGCCTGATTTTACTTGCCGGTTCTGATTATTTTGGTCCACTCCCATTTTGTACAATTGTAGGCCGCGTGGTTTTAACTAACTAAAATGAAGCCAAACAAAGATTTAATCCCTCATGGCATGTCATTATTATTAAGTATATAAAAATGCAATCTTTTATTTTTTCGGATTTGAAAAAAAAAAAAAAAACATTCTGGAATTGGGCACAATTGCCCAAACTAACGAATACCAAAATCACATCAATACTTCCAAAGTTCCAACTTCCAATGCGATAATTGCGAGTTGGAGCCTTCATTCACTATCACAAAACCAAGCATGAACCCTACAGGCCACAACCAATTACATGTATCAACAAACAACCTTCCTTGGCAGTGGTTCATGTGGAGATTTCACAGTCGTTAGGGGCCAAACAGTTGGGAGTAATATGTTAACAACCATCATGAGCAAGATGTTACCCAATGGCTAACGCCATAAAGATGCAACACCAGATGTTAAAACGACTTTGAAAGGGAGAAACAGAGAAGATCTACAATTCATTTCACAGGGAGCCACTAACAAATCACAAGCAAAGATTTGATACATAATTCGGCATTATCTTCAAGACGATGTTCCAAAATGAACACCAAATACTAGCATGGAAGAAGTCACATAAATTCCAAACAACACGGATACAAGACAGGACAGTATGAGTGGATAATTGAAAACATAGACTCATGACACTCCACAATCACTAATTTCCTGCTAATATTTCCCTCTCCCTTCCCTCTCAACCCACCCGTCACTGTTCCTGCAGGAATCCAGTATTGCAGGCAAAAAAAAGAAACGCAAAATACATAGGGTATAATAATTCATTCAAACACATAAAGTATCAAAACAGAGAGAAATGTATGGATAATTAGCATGGACTATGGGGCATAGGAATACCCGGTGGGAGGCATTCCGTATCCATTTACAGGAGGCATTCCATATCCATTTACAGGAGGCATCCCATATGGCATTGGCTGTACACCTGGAGCATAGTATCCGGCCGTCCCAATCTTGGCCAAAGTAGCTTGACCTTGCATGCCTTCTCTAGCATACTGTTGCCAAACCATCTGCTCCTGCACAAGTAATGTCTGCTTCTTCTCCATATCAGCCATCTGCACATATGAAGGTGGAGGGATGGTCAAAGATGCAGCAAACGGATCTTGGCCAACTGCCTGGACTGTTCCATCAGGTGCAGGGAGTGCTAATACAGGAGTTTTACTAGATCCAGGGCCGGGCAATGCAACACTGCTGGCACTGCCGCCGCTCAATTGGGCGGTGCTGACATGCTGCCTGACCATTCCCTGATCATACATTCCATTCAACAATAATGGATCTAATCCACCGCCCATTGTGGCCTTCTGGTTAGACAGATGACTAGCAGACTCAACCAGCGCCAACTCCCAATCAGCCTTGCCACTTTCTGCAGCAGGATTCTGCCAAGCAGAAGTAACCTCCGGCTGTCCATTTGATGGGAAAGCTTCCCATGATCCATTCCCCTTGTTTGCAGCTGGTCCGGCAAACAGTGCCAAAGCCAACTTATTCCCTTGATCATCTGCAGTCACTCCTTCATCTCTTAAATCTACCAAATCCCCTTCCTGAACAACGGGTTTAGGAGGCTCGGGTTCGGGCTCAGGTGGTGGTGGCGGAGTATAGTTTTCAGGGGCTGGCAATGCTTTTATCTCATTCATATCCTGTATTGGCTCCTCCTCCTGAGGTGCTTGTTGGATCTCAACCTTCCTCTCTGGACTTTTCAGTGCCTTTGCCCTATCTCTCACAAATTCCTCGAGTGTCTCCAGTAACTTGCTAGTAATCTTCTGTACTTCTGGGTACTCGGAAGACCTTGCCACACCAATATCCTTGCACCAATTGTAAAATCCAACCAGCTCATCTATCTGCTTGGCGGCACTAACATAAGCATCAAAAGCTTTAACACAATCTTGATACTCCATATCAAAGAACTTGTCGAGAAGCACTGCCAAAACCTCACAAATATCAGCATACAACTTGAAACTCTCCTTCACAACAGCATAAAGAGCCACCAAAATCATCCGCTCATTCTTTGCCAAGCCAGTGGGACGGCAGGACAAAACTCGGTCCAACAGCCTCTGCAAGTGTCCCATCTTTCCAAAAATCCTCTCGGGTGTCATCTCCCTCAGTGGAGTCACATCTTTCTTCCCGTTTGAAGAGTCTCTCACATCCCCAGATGACCTCGACCTGCGCATTCCATTACTTGGCCCATCACGAAACTCATTGTAATCATAATCATAACCCCTGTTAGATCCGGACGGGGACCTGTAATCATGTCTGTCATCCCTACCTCCAAACCTATCAATTTCACCTCCATTTCCACTCTGCTTCCGCTCAAATACCATCAAGTCAAGCCTCTGATCCAAGTACAAGGCATATGTTCGGACAAAAGTTGAATGATCCCATGAATTAGAATGAGCCTCATCGCGAAAATCAGATAAATTCAACAATCGGGTTCCCCTTCTAGTAGCATACATAATTTCCTGCTGGAAAACAGCATCTCCTTCATTGAGCAGACGGTGAGTCAACATCAAGCACTTCAGGGCAACAATCCAATCGCGGGTTTTCCCCAATCTTCTAGACACCGCAACCACACAAGCGCTGACATATCCATGAGAATAGGAGGTGAGTTGAAGAATTTCCCTGATGTACTTCTCGGAGGCCGGATCATCATCGTGGCTGGTAGCTTTGACTATTGCAACTTCTAGCTCCGGCGCCAAGTTGCTAGCAACTTTGGCGATCCCAATGCTGGTCTGATCCTTCACCGCCCCAATCGCCTTGCGAATCGTGCTAGGAGCCATGGATCGAGTCCCCTCACCCTAACACGCTAGCTACACCAAGAATTCCAAAAACCCATTACCCGATCTACATCACAAACCAATCGCTTACGAAATTCATTCCTCTCTTTTACCCCTCGAGCAAATCATCAAGAAAATTAAGCAAAAAACAGAAAATCGGACGGGTTTCACAAAGAAATAGCCACGAAATTAAAAGTAGAAACACGGAAACTCGGAGCCCGCAATATTTGGAGTCAATTAAACATTACAGAGAATACACCTCAAAAGAATGCAAATAAAAGGATGAAAAACCAAGGGGGTTTAGCAATACACTTACCTCCAAGTAATCAAAGTCCAAGATCCAGACACCGTCGGTGGAAATATAGACGGGAGGAGGAAATTCAGATTTCAGGGTCAGATCTGGGCTCAAAAAATGGAGAAAAGCGAAAAAAACATATATAAGGAACTGAAGCGATCCGGGGGATATGAGAGAAACACGGATAAATTGGAAAGAGATGGGGGGTTTTACTATTGTTTCCAATCTCAATAGATTCCCTGTGTTCTTGTTCACCGTGAGCTTCAGGGAGGCTCGGGACTCGAGTGGAAATGGGCTCGGGTTCTACTAGGATTTAGGCTCTGCCTTAGGGGAGGAGAAGAAACCGGTAAGAAAACACTGTACCCAAAAAAAAAAAAAAAATGAAAACCAACAAAGGCTAAAACACAAAAAAAAGGGAAAGGGGAAAAAGGAAAGAAAATAAAGAGGTGCCGGGGATGAACAGAGGCCGTTGGATTTGAAAGTGTTGGTGCGAGATGTAAAACAGGCGATGACGCTGACGGTGGATCGGATCCATCATCTATAATCCTATTTGATTATAATTAATCTAAATTAAATGAAAGCCAATGCAGCAGTCAAGACAGGCTAATGCCAGGGTGGACGAACTAGAACTAGAACTGCCTGAACTGGAACTCAACTGGAAGCTGCTGTAAGAAAATCAGTGGATCATGCCTCAAATTAACCACTTTCCACTGGATGGATTTCTATATATTCTACGGACGGAAAGTCGGAAACCGGAATGAACCCCAAAAGGGCAAAGAAGGCATGCGCTCTGACCTTTTCTGTGTATTTATCTTTTTTAAAAAAAACAAACTGATTACAATTCTTCATATACCAAAAGTTAAAAATTCCTGTAAATTTATGAGCTAGATAAATATGGCGAACCGCAGTGAGAAGTGCGTGATGTGTCTGCGAGTGGGACATATGCAAAAGCGGACATATATGATGACTCACTTACAATATCACTTGTATTTTGAATATATGACATGCCTTGATTATTACAGAGTATTGTAATTTTGCCAGCACTAAAAATATACTCCTATGCATTATTATGGATTTAAAAATGCAAGTTAATAGCACAAAAGTCAGATCCCTTTACTTACTTCAAGTTAATAATAATTAGAAAAAAGAAATTATTTTCCAGGCTGAGGTGTCTCCACTTCCCACCACACACACAAAGATACATAAATATATCCAAACATGAACCATGAATGATGGCCACCGATTTTGCAATACACAAAAGCCCCAACAGCAGCTGCCAACTTATCCCAACCCAGACAAGAACACCACAAGGCCTGCTACTGCTGAGTGCTTCTTCTCCATTTCAACACCTGCAGTCAGGCAGTCAGCAAGCTCTGCCAATCAACATTCAACAGTCCCATTTCACTTGTTGTTGCATACTTACATAACAATGGCCTCTACTCTATCCCCTCCCCACTTCACCATCACTTCCTCCACCTCTCACCGGAAGTTCTTCACCCCTCAATTCCACTTCTGTAATTTCTCTCCCTCTCCCCCTCTTCCTATTTCATTTTCTTTTTTTATGTGTGAACTGTTATGGCAAAAAGTTATGAGCTATATATAGCTGTTTCCTTGACAACTGAAATGCCTTATCTGCTTATATATATGTAATGGATAATTTGATGTAGCCATCAAGTCTTATAGTACTACTTTGTTGATATGGTTATTATCTGCAGTTACAAAAATTTCGGCCTTCCGTATTTTTTTTTTCTGTAACTCGGATTTGGGTAGCAAAAACAAAGCATCAAATATCCGGACATTACTCACTAGCATCATTTGAAGTTTCTAATCATTTTTCGTTGTGGTTTCTGCAACAAAACCATTAATGGGTGAGCCTGTTTGCTGTTTTGTAGGTAATATTTTTGCCGGAAAGTCATCTTATGGTCCTCAGACCCCACATTTCGTGGTGATGCAATCAAATAAGGTTTGATTAAATGATTTAAATCCTCATGCACATTTTATTTACACATGCATATTGCTATAAGATAGTTATAACAATAACATTTAAATTTCAATCTTTTGGCATAAGTACATTATGGATATTAGATATAGTCTAAAAAGTCTTTAATCATTTGATTTGTCTTTCAAGATATATGTCTGATTGCTACCTCCTTCTGCTCAGGAACTTAAAGTTTCGAGGAAGAAGTGCACAGTATTGCCCCATAGTAGTGAAACTTGCAGCTCTCTCAAAATATTTACATTCTTGGAAAGCCTAATGAAGAAAAGTGCCACCTCATTAGATTATCGACTTTTAAAAGCACCGTCAATTGACTTTCTGAAAATTGTCCTGTTGTGTGGCTTATTTACTCTTCAAAGCAATGGACAAGCACTTGCTGATACGGATGTTGCTAGAAGCCTGCAATCCCTTCCAATTTTTGGAGACGTGGGAGATATTAGCACAGGTTTTGCTTCAGTTAGGAATCCTCCATGTAACTTTGCTATCCTATTTCCGAATCCTGTATCATGATCTATATGCTTTTCTTGGTTCAAACTTGCTACTTAAAATAAATAAATAAATAAATAAAAATCAATAGGTCGAAGGACCACATTTAGTTCTCATGGTTTGTGACCTTCTCCCATTGCCGGAATATCATTTTTTCTCTCTTTTACAAAGAACCAGGTGGTTGTTTTGTATTAATTGTGCACCTAGATTCTACTTCTGCCTTGTGTCTGCCTCTCAAACACATTGACTTTGCCCAATCATCTTCCTGTTAATAGGTCTACACTTTCACATTCTATATTTTTTTGGGCATATTAGTTATGGATGAATTCTTAGATTTCATCTACTTATATGAATATTCCAGAATTTAACATCTTTAAGAATTCACACCTTGCAGGCATTCTTGCTGATATTTTTTTCCGAACTTGGTGATAAAACCTTCTTTATTGCGGTAAGACACTGTAATGAGCAGTTTCTTGGGACGTCGTGTTCTTTAATTTCCTGTGCCTGCACAGCTATCTGTGTCATTTGTCTTAAATGAAAGATCTATCTACATTTGAATAAAACTTTTAATATTAGTTCCTCCAGAATGTAATTAAAGTCAGCAATACTTTTGCTGCTTCAATGGTAGTGTTTCTCTACTCCTCTTTCTTCTTACTTTTTCCCTTTCCTTTTTCTCTGGCATAAGTTAGTAAATGACAGAAAAATTTCATTATTGGATACATGTTTCTCGTCTGCAATTCATGCGCTAGTTGGATAAACATTGGCTTGGTTGTTCTTCTGTGCAGGCACTCCTAGCAGCCAGGAATTCTGTTGCTGTGACATTCATTGGGACTTATGGTGCATTAGCGTAAGTTCGAAGAGTTGAATTTCATTTGATTGAGATGATCTTTCTACTGTCCATTGATACTTAAATTTTTTTCTGAAAAAAGAGTATCAATTTCTGGAACATTAGTCATGACTCATGAATCCACACTATCTTTAATGATTATCCTGGTGCCGAACATCATTACAGGAAGTATTTACTTTAGTTTTCTGAAATAATATTGGTTCTATCGAATTCATTTATGTTGTCTTGTATTGTGCACAGGCTAATGACAATTATCTCTGTTCTTCTTGGGCGTACTTTTCATTATATTGATGGAATCCTTCCATTCAGGTTTGCATCTCTAATAAGTAATTCACAATTTTCTCTGTTTCTCATTGAAATTATGATAACAGATTCCTGATTCTAATTATAGAACTTTTACAAAATCATGTCTACACAAATATTTGCTTCTTGATCTTGACTTTAGGAATTCAACAAACTTTCTGTGTAACTTGTGTGCTACAACGATAGCTAGTTCATACCTCGCTTATTATTGGAAACTCTACCTTTAAATTGAAGTACTTTATTGAACAAATTCATCAGGTTTGGAAATGCAGATTTGCCAATTGATGATCTTGCTGCAGTTTGCCTTCTGGTAAGATATTGTTGGGTTCAGTTAAGCCCAAATGGTGTTAATTGTCATGTGCCTATTTCAGTTGCTTCTTTCTTGTCACGTCCTCACTGTTTTGCCAATTTTCATGTTCACAGGTATATTTTGGTGTTTCATCCTTGATTGAGGCCTCCTCAGGTGAAGGCCTAAAAGCAGAAGAAGAACAAAAGGAGGTATGAAGTCTATATGATCATGTTCCCATGGTTCAATTGATTCTATGATGCATATGAAATCCAATGCAGTGTGAATGGATGCATATACAGGTTGATGTTGCTCAATGACCAAGGGCAGTATAGAAAGAAACAAACTCATCAATTATATATCTGAAACATGATGATAGCCAAGATGGAAGCAGCTATATTATGCTATATAGCTGCATCTCCCCTTTTTATTCGAATGTTTCAGTGGAGAGCGATCTTCAGTGTCTGAAACTCACAATTTTTTTATCAAATGCAGGCAGAGCTGGCGGTATCTGAGCTTTCGGGATCAGGGGCAGGTATTTTGGCAGCTGCAAGCACTGTCTTCAGCACTTTTGTGCTAGTTTTTGTTGCTGAGTGGGGTGACAAATCTTTCTTCTCTACAATTGGTGAGATTAATGCCTTACGAAGTACATCTTTATTATATATGCGGATATTGGGTAGGAATAAGCTAAAGTTGCTTGTCAAGTTTGGGAAAATCTTCATTCTCAGCTTTAATGTGATTGACCGAAAGGAGCCCCAATCTGAGATGCATATAAGGCAATGAATAAATGTCCACTGCATCAACGTCATCAGTCATAAGCTTAGTCAATTCGATTATAAAACGAGCTTGCTCCTTTATTCTAGTTCTTCAGTTTCCAGCACTTAATACAGCCGTTACTCATGCAATGCTGCATTCTTTCAGCACTTGCTGCAGCTGCATCACCTCTTGGAGTCATTGCAGGGGCACTTGCTGGCCATGGAGTAGCTACACTGGTAAATTTTGTGCTTCATTCTCTGATCGCCCTGCTCAGACATAATACTCGATGATTATAATTCAGATTTAGTAAATGTGGGCTCAGATTTTTTTTCTTTTTTTTTTCCTTTTCCCATGGGTAACACAATTAGTACCACACTACTACAACTTGCTATGAATTTCCTTGATTCTGCACATGAAACTGGGCATCATCTCCGTGATTGTGAATACTGCAAATTTGCAAGCATATGGCTGGTTGGGTTAAGGATGAATGGGTTGTTGATATTTTTGAGGGGATGTAACAGCTGAGGAGAAAGTAAATGTATATTAATTTCATTGCCTTTGCAGCTTGCTGTTCTTGGGGGCTCTTTCCTGGGAACGTTCCTCTCTGAGAAGGTAAGATATAACGATTAACTAAATACTGCTAATTGATTGATTGTTGTTGTTCCTTGAAAATCAGTTGCATTGCATTGAATGTTTATTGGAGCTGAGGCTGCCAGTTGATTTTGTGGTGTTATGAACAGGCAATAGGATACATTGGAGGTACACTATTCCTGGTGTTTGCTGCAGTTACATTAGTGGAGATTGTGAACTAGGAGCAACCAAAGAAGAATGAGCAAACATGCCAGGGTGGCCCATGGCTGAGTGCACAGTAGAGGCAATAGATCCTCCGATCCTGTCTGTTCATTTTTCCTCAATGCTTCTGGGCTTGAATGTACATGATGCACTGAGTTGTTTATAGATGGGAGGAGTATCATTTTTCATTAGATTAACTGGCAGGCAAATCACTGGCTAATGACTACTGCTGCTGTTGGTGATTACTGGTGAGTAGATTCATGAGGCCATCAAAACCAATTTTCTGTGCCAACCTTGGAAAGTCTGAATTCATATTTGTTTTTTTAGCTGCTGCTGCTTCCTACTTGCCCTCCTTCCTGGCCTATCTCCCATCACATCATTCCTTGAATTTGGGGTTTACCTTGGCTTATAAATTATGATGGAAGACCAAAATTTTAAATTCTTGTTTGTAAGGGAAATTGACAGCAGTATCGTTTATGACAAGAAACGATAAAGGGGAAGTTTCATGATGAAAAAAAGCCTGCACTGTATACAAGTTAAGAAGTTGAAGAGAAGTGTGATGTCTATTTCTATATATAAATTTTTCTTAATTGGCAACGTGATATCCAAGTATGAACCCCAATCTAAAAAACCACAAATTTAAGTTCACCTGCTACTACTACTGTCTACTGCTATACCTAGTAGAGTAGTGCTGTTTGTGCTATTCCATTTCCTTAACGAGGAATGGAGTAGGGAGAGTTAAAGAGCACACACACCTAGTTTTTCGAGCGTGGCTTTGATGCCATCCCTGTCGCATTGTTGGCATTCAACCAGCTTTTCCGGTTGGTCTGATGGTTTGGGGACTACATGTTCCAGTGGATAGCCTCTGTTGCTGTGAATCTTGGATGCAGCCTCGCCACACTTGCCCTTTAGAATCACAGTCTTGTTGATCCCACCAAACAGGCCTTCGTAGTCGGAATCCCCGCTCTCCCCCACAAACACCACCACCTTTGACAGGTCCAACGCCCATCGCACATACAGATACCTCAGGGCCTGCGCTCGAGAGGCCAGCACTGGGATTGCATTTATCCTTTCACCATTTTTGCAGTACACTGCATTGCACCGTAGGGCCTGGTTCCTCATGGTTTTCCTCAGCTCCCTGAAAGGAGGAACCTGACACAAAACACAAATCATCGACGGGAGGTTCATAATATATCATCATCATCATAAATAATAATAGTACATAACCAAATCACTGCTGATGCAACCGTTGAGAACTTTGAGATGAGATGAAATTTTCAGTTCTTTTCTTACCAGTGATGGGTCCCTAACCCCGAATGCGTGGCAATGTGGAGAACCTGAATCAAGTCCTGTGATTACAGGTTCCTTCTGGTCTTTGGTTTTCTCATTGACAGAAGCAGCCCACCTGACCAAAGTATTCTTCAAGCTCTCTCCTCCCCAGCGATACTCAATGTGGGACTGATAATCCAAGTCAATCATGTACTGTGATTCACAACCACTTTGTTCCCAACTCGGCGATGGGTAGTATATCTCACTTCCGCTGTTACAGATGAATGCATCAAATTGAGTGGATTTCAGCCCAGCCTTGTCCAGGGCACAGTTAATTTCAGACATACTAGAGGATGTAGACAATATGACGCCAAAGGATTGTGCATCCTTGTCCATGATTCTTGCAGCGGCATATATTGTTTTGGTGATATCCAGAACACAATCTACTGAATCACAATCCACAGCAATGAATAAGATGAACTTCCTCGTCTTCAAGGCTGGAAACTTGCAGTTTTCTGGTTTTTCCATGGACTCGTGAGCTACCATCTTCAAAGGTGAACTTGTTACCTTATTTTTGCCATCCTTGGCAGCTTCCTGTCCTTTCATAACTAAAGACCCAATCCCTTCATTTCTCTCACCGTCTAATGACATCTTCAAACTCAACGAAAGATCCTGAATATCTTTCAATGAATTTCCCGGAGAGTCTGGTTCAGAATCGTTGGCATCATCATTTCTTTGCCATTTTGGATGTCTTTGCCTGCAACTGGTTACTCTGGCCAAATATGTCCGGCAATGCTCTGGCCACGAGTAAAGATGAATATTTTTTAACCCGTTGTCCCTACATCTGGCCCAAAGCTGCTTGTCAGCAACCAGCTTCAGGAGAGCATCAGCAATGGACTGTTGATCATGGGGATCAACTAACAGTCCATTATCCAAAGTTCTCTGAATGTCAACAGGACCTCCATTTTTTGTGGCAACAATTGGTAGACCACGAGCTGCTGCCTGTTCAGGGGATAATGGGATTTAGAAGACTTGCTTGCTCAAATCAATAATTCAGAAACAAATCACCAAAGCAACAAACAAAGGATTCCATGTGCACCTCAATTAAGGTGAGTCCAAATGGCTCAATGAAAGCGGGATTGATGAATACACCCTACAATAGCTGTTAAGATTAGGTACTCAACAATAATTAATGGTACTAATAGAGAGAGGTATCAACTTAATGAAGTTCATACCTTGGATTTAGCAGCAAGGCGGTATATATCAGAAACTTCTGATTGCTTATGATGTTTTGGATATGCAACATGACCATACAAGTCATATTTGTCAATCAGTTTGAGAATAGAAAGGAGCACAGATGAATTTGTCGAGGACATATCATCGATCACATCCCTGTTTCCCATGATCAAAATCTGCAAATTTGAGATAGAAATTAAGCTTAAGAGTGTGATCTTAGTTTATCACATTTGTTTCTCAGCAGGCGCAAGTGTGATTCATGAACTGTGACGTACAAGGTTTGCGAGATCTCTCAGTGGGCGACATTCTCCAAAAGCTTTAACTAAAGTGATCAAATTCTTTTTTGGATCCGGCCTAGCAAGAGCAAGTATCATAGGCTTGCGCGGATTGGTAAAGAAGCGCATAATCTGCCTCACATGCAAGAGACACAGTTTAAGATAGAATTGATTTATTTCTGTGAAGGAAAGAATGGCAAGAAAAGAAAAGCAACCACCTATTTAAGTGATGGTAAACATGGATTCTCATTAGAAAATACCACTCATCACCTCTGCATTAATCTTCACAAGGAAATATAATCAGACATAAGAGAATAGATTAAAACCTCTGACCAAATAGGTGGATCTGGAATTCCTGAACTATTTTCATTTCCTTCTACTTCTCCATCATTGTCTCCCTCTTGTGGAACTACATTCCGGAATTCCATCCCAGGAGGAATTACCTGCACAAAAGTGAAATATCACTGATGGTGGAGGAACAGTTTCATTTACATGACTGGTGACTGATGACACTATAAGTGAGGTTTTTCCACTTGGATGGGTTGGGGGTGAGCTGTGATATCTAAAATGGAAGAGTAGCGCATTAAATCAAATACATAAGACTTACAACCATGCGGGGCATGAACCTTCCATAACAACTAACATCCCGCTTGATTCGAGCTCGAAGTTTGCGCTCCAGGACAGGATCAAATCCATCATACAGACGCCATTGCTCTTCTATTTCCTGCTTTGTGCTGGTAATTATCACTTCAGAAACATCAAGAGTGATCTCCTCGGCCTCTATGCGCCGCATTATTTTGTAGGTGGAATTTATCTCCTCCCTCGTTTGCCTCCCTTGCTTTAACAGTTGTTCGAGCTTGTCACGCCCAAGTGAGTGGCCAGTGAAAATCATTGGCACATTCAGAGCTCCAGACAGGAGAGCCGCTGAATTTCCTGCATCTGCATAGTGTCCATGGATAGCAATTGGCCATAGTGGTTGATCACTTCCAATTTGCTTACCAAGAACCTTAGACATCTGTGTAATATGGCCAAGTGCACCATCAACAAATTCCGGAATATGAGGCCAGAGAACTTCTTTAGAGAGGTATTTGTCCTTTGGCCCAAAAGGTATGCGGATTATATATGCACCCCCACTCTCCCCAATTTCATTCATGTTGCTCTCAGGGTTTAGTGGATTTAACATCTCTATTGGTTCACCATATGTCCAGTCCACATCTGGTGACATTACTTGCCTTGTGAGCAAGTCAACACGATAAACTCCAGACATTGATCCCAAGGCTCTGGCAAGTTCTACAACATACTTGACCTGAAATTATATATGGCCATATGGGTGTGCACACAATGAAACTCAGTTGCTTCTCAAATAATGAGTGAGGGAACCTAGAAAGAACTTGATCATCCAGAGTGTACCTGACCTCCTGTGTCAGAATCTCGACCAAGTTCCATGTTCTCTCCCCTAATCAAACCGTGGAGACTGCAGAAAGAAAGAGAGGATAACGTAATGAAAACTTAACACCCCCACCAGCAGATTATATACATATATATAATACACCAGACGTTCTTAATTCAGCAGGATGATAGAGAAACAAGCTAGCAATTCTATTAAATAACTGTAGGTTATCGTGAAGCTGAGATCGAGAGGATACCTGATTAGAACAAGATAGAGTTTTTTCTTTGCATGTGGACTAGTCAGGTTTGCCATGATATCTGTAGAACTAACCCTTGGCATTTTGGCCCTGGCACTATCACATTGACTGGATATATCACCAACTGAATCCCCCTTTTCACCTTCAGACAATTCGTCGGACATATCAGCAGCTGCCTCTCTGCGGGCCTTTTCGCGTTCAAGATGCCTTTTTGTCTTACGCTGGGCTTCGTCGGTCTCGATCTAAAAGTGCATACAATGAATTGAATATCAATGAATTTGCTAAATCACAAACAAAACTAGTACTACTAAATACAGGGCGATTGTAACTTGAAATTAGACACGATGAGTTTCAGCTAGAAATTAGAACGAACAAATTATTTAGTAGAGAAAAAGTACGTACCAATTTCTTCCTTCTTGCCAAGGTCCAGATCCTCCAACACATATTCTCCAACCTCGTATTCCTCTCCTCTGAATTACGAATCGAGGACGCCTTCATCACAGATATTTCAAAATCAATAAGATACAAGGCAATGGGCAATGGCATCAACAGAAATGCATGAAATTATTTGATCGTAAATTGCCCGGCCAAGTGACAGGACACAAATCAAAATCACCACTTTACATATAAGCACAGATAGAATGAATGAATTATAATTAACGAAACGCCTAGAAGTGACGAATTATGAATGTCATAGTCTTGTTAATGACGTGGTGGTAATTGGTGCGTAGTGCATACTCGAACCCAGGAGCGGTGTAGGTCGGTCTCATTGAATCCGGTGATGACTTCGTCGACGAAATACTGGGCGGGGCTGAAGCGACCTCTCTCGCGCAAGAGGAGAGAAGATTTCTGATCGTTGATCCCCGTGTCCACGTCGAGGATGGCCTCCAGGTAACTGTTTATCCAGTCATTCCCCGCCATCGTGTTCCCTCCGTCCTCCGCAAAAACCAAACCTATCAATCACTGTCAATGAATGAAGGAATCAAGGAATGGATGTGTCATTTATGGATTACAGGATTAGGAGGTAGTCTGTTAATGAGATCACTGAGATGGAGATGGAAATGGAAATGATGGAAACTTGGAAATTGGAAATAAGCCAATTGCCAACTGGAGTGGAGGTCCTGGAGGAGCACTACCGCTGCAGGAATTCCGGACTCCCGAAGGTTTTCAGTTTTGACTCGGCCCACTCTCAATCCAGCCCATTTATATTGGGCTCTTTTCTTGGCCCAATAAGACCCAGTAGAGTTCAGAGTGCTTGCTTTCTTCTGCACCCTCCCTCCGGAGTTCCCATCTCTCTCTGGAAAGTCACAATTGATCAACCATTTTTCTGTAAATTTCTCATTTTCCTGTAATTCTCTGTTCTATGTCGGGTTGATCGAAATAAACACAGGGAATACTATAATTCAATAGAAAAAATGGAGAGCGCCTTGCCGGTAACTACCGCCCCCGCTTTCAAATCTGAGAGGCGCTCCAAATCCAAGAATCTTCAGAATACGTCCAAATCTTCCCTTGTTATGGCGTTTCTATCTTGCCTGGCTTGGCTTTATGTTGCCGGACGGTAAGCTTCTGTATTTTCATTTTCTCTTTCTAGGCTTACTGCTGAAACGACCTGATTTGTCCGTTGCTTCATGAGTATTTTACTCCTTTTCATTTTTATATTAGACTGTGGCAAGATGCAGAGAACAGAATGCTGCTAGCTAATTTGTTAAAGAGAAATTCTGGCCAGGTTTGAATTGTCGAGATCTTAATTTCTCTTTGAATACAATAAATTTCTTTCCTTTCACTTCTTACTTGCTACCCACAAAAGGCGTTATATTTTCTTTTCAATGCTCTAGGGGTAAAGGTGCGGAAATTTGCGATGAGAAGTTGCAGATTGCTCGATTAGGATCTGTTTGTTCTATTTATGAAGCTATTTGGCTGATTTACATTATTGTGATTTTGCTTCATCTTCAATGCGTTCTTTCTTAGATTAAGTAAATGATCTTGTTACATTTTAGCTGCAAAGATAAAAGATCCTACAAATATATGATACATGTCATGTGAATATGTAAGTTAGGGAATTCTTTTGATATATGCATGAAGCTATGTGGATTCTTTTGTCAGATAGGTTACAGGATGCCTGATGAACAAAGATTGTTTTGATTTTTGAGTAGTTATAGTTCAACTATCTTATGCAATGAACTTGATTAAAATGTAGTAATCACACGGCATTATACTAACTGCATCATACAAAGTGTATGGTATCCTTGCCATTGCTTACATATAACTGTGGCTTGCGAACCAAAAGATTGATGGGATTCCTTGCACGATATGCATGGACATGGATATATATGCTGCCTTACTGAGATGTTGACTCATGGGTTCATGTTACTGAGTTACTCGTCCCTTCCACCCCCTCCTCACCCCAACGCCCCAAAAAGAGAACAAAAAATAAAGAAAGCAACAAAGAATAAGCTGTTTGTCTTGGTTGTTTTGGCAGCGACCTAAGGTGCTTACAGTGGATGACAAATTAATGGCCCTTGGATGCAAGTACATATTTCATGTCTCAACTCTTTCTATAACTGCTGAGTTATTTGATATTAAAGGGAAATTAATTTAATTATATAAAAATATTCAGGGATTTGGAGAGAAGGATTGTTCAAGCTGAGATGGAATTGACATTGGCAAAAAGTAAAGGTTATCTAAAAAACCAGTTGCAGCCAACTGGGACGTCCCGTAAAAAATTGCTTGCTTTTGTGGGAGTTTATACTGGTTTTGGAGGACGGTTGCGACGTAATGTCATCAGGGGATCTTGGATGTCAAAAGGTTAATATAAAGGCTAATGTTCACATTCAGATCCTCGTTTAATCCCCTCCTTTGTCTGTAGTTATTGTTGCCTAATGCAACATATAATTCTTATCCTTCAGTTTTACTTGTTTCCGTGTCTTCTTCTTTCTCACACGCCTGACACTAATAAATGAAACATCAGAGATCAGACAATCCTCTTTCATGGATATAAATCCTGGCTGTTAGCTGACCACAGCATTGAACTTTATATCGAGTCTAGACTTCGTATGTGCATCCAAATTATAGCTGCAAAAATGATCTTAAAGTTTTTGGGTTTAGGTTTTTCTTTGCATACATGATATGTGGGTTCTGATATGAATTAACTTTGTTGTGATTGCAGCTAATGATTTAAGAAAACTTGAAGAAAAGGGCATAGTTGTACGATTTGTCATTGGACGGAGGTTTTCCACTTGACACATTTCTCCCTAGTCAAAATTGCTTTTTTTCCTTACTTGTGTTCTTATCTTATGCTTTCAAGTATTATGCTATGCTACAATTTATCAATTTATCTGTTAGAACCCATGATCATTCAGTGCCTTTCGGTTTCTAGTGCTAACCGCGGTGACAGCTTGGACCGGAACATTGATGAAGAAAATCGTACAACGAAGGACTTCTTGATACTTGTGAGTGGCAGGTTTTATGTTTCTTTTGTTTCTACAAGTCTTCTTGATGGCATGAACTCTTACAAACAATGCTTATACATGTGTGTAAGAATATATTGTGTAATCTAGCATGAGATGATGCTGAGGAGTCCCTGAATGGAGTAAAAAACTAGGCATATCAACAAGGTGCACAATTCTTTACAGGCCATCCCATTAAGTGTAAGAACCCAAGGTTAAGCATGCTTGTTTTAGAGCAGTCATGGAATAGACACCATGAGAAGAGTCATATGAATTTGTGGGGTCTGTCTTTACTCTTTAGTCCTGGAGTCTAGTAACCTAATTCCGGCCCCATAGTAAGCTAAGGTGTTACAGTATGTATGTAGATGTATGTATCCATTAGACCTTAATTATTGAGTTGAGATCAAATTTACACTCTGTTGGGACTTGCTCTGCCCAAACATGCATTTCAAAGCTTCGAAGGATACCATTTTCTTCATATTAAGATATTAACCAGGACAAGAAGCTTTGTTTGGTTTAGAACATTTGCAAATAGTTTACTGCTTGTTGTTTTATTGAATGCCCTGGGTACCAAGAGAGAGATGAAAAAGATAGGAAAAATATTCCTTTCAAAATAGTTACTTGCAGTTACCTGTGATTATTGCTTAATAATGAGTGTGGTAGGTATCAAGTTATATTCCAAATCCACTCTTGATATAAAACAAATGAAATCCATGTAGTAATTAATTATTGGCGCATATAATGGTATGCAAAGTAAAGAGTTAAACAGTTGTTTCTTGTTTTGTATCCCTTTTGTGTATTAAACATGTTTTACATGTGTACATTTGTCACTCTATTAGGAGCACCATGAGGAGGCTCTAGAGGAATTGGCAAACAAGGCAAAATTCTTCTTTAGCACTGCAGTGCAGATGTGGGATGCAGATTTTTATGTTAAAGTTGATGACAATGTTGATCTCAAATTTGGTATTTTCAACATATGCTACTTCGAAATTTGCAATTCATGGCACATCTAAGCATTTCACATTATAAATTTATAAATCCATTGACTTGTCCTTCTCTTCTTAGATGAATTGATTGAACTTCTTGAAAGACATCGTGGTGAAGACAATTCTTATCTAGGTTGCATGAAGTCTGGGGAAGTCGTTGCTGAAAAGTAATGCAACATGTTTTGATTTGATTGATCTTTTGCTGTTTGAATAAAGTCTATTTCAGAGGTAGGTTTTAGGCTATTTTTGGTTCTTGGAGTTGAGAAGGAGAAGAAAAACAATTGAGAAGAAATGATACTTTGTGTTTGGATAATAAGGAAAAGGAGAAAAAAAAAGAAGAAAGATTAATGGCAAAATACACAGAAATAGTGGAATTTGATCCCACCCCCCCCCCCCCCCCAAAAAAAAAAAATAAATAAATAAATAAAATAATAATAATAATAATAATAATAATAATAAATATAAAAAAAAATGTGATGAAAATGGAATCAAAATGCATTTATATATATACAATAGCAACAATTTGCACAAATAAAATGATTTTTTTAATGAAAAGGAAAATTACATGCAATAAGTACTAAAGAAGATTTTTTTGCCTTTTGCCCCTTTTGATAATTCAATGTAAATTTTCTTATTGTTTTCCATAATTTTTTAACAAACATAAAATATCCCCTTTTTTTTTGTTCTCTGACCACCATACGTGTTTAAAGATTTTGAATTTGTATCATTTTCTATCCTTCTATTATCCATTCTTCGATACATTCCAAGATCCAAAATAGCCTTAGACATTTTGGATATTCTAGAGATTGTGTAATCTTGATTGTGCAGGAGTACTTTAAATTTTTTCAGTTCTCCTTTCATTGAGTGGAAGTTTTCTTGGGTTGTATTATTGCATACATCATGATGCAATAGTGGTCTTACTGCAACAACTTGAGGTTGGAAAAAATAAATTTTTTTAACTTCAAAATATTGTTTTATTTTCAGGGGAAGACCATGGTATGAGCCAGAATGGTGGAAATTTGGTGATCAAAAATCGTGAGTCCATACCTGATATCCATCATGTCGAGATTAGAAATATGCTATTGCTTATCAACACACAAATGAAATGAATTAACCTACATATGTTTTTATCATGTCTGTTTCTTGTGGCAATTTGGTGTGCGCATTTCACTGATGACTGTGATGGCTCTTGTTTGAAAATTCTTGATGTTACATGGTTTTATCATCCTTCCTGAATCATTTTCTTATGAGTTTTGTTAAGTTGTTCATTAAAAGAGATCACTTCATTCTCAGGTACTTCCGCCATGCAGCCGGTCCTATCTTTGTACTTTCAAAGAATTTGGCTCAGTACATAAATATTAACAGGTATGAATGCTTTTGTGGAGGCTAGTTGTATGAATTATATTTATTGCTTAGAATGAAGCGCACAAGGTTGAGATGGTATTTGAGATTAATCTTCCAATTCTAATGTGTTGGAAGATGCTGCCTGCATACAAAAACAATAGTGGTGTTTTTTTGGAAAGTACAATAACAAAAATTGCATTGCCAATGGTGAAATTCTCAGTATGACCACTTTAATCTGTAAGCTAGCTTTGTTGGGTGAAAAGTTTGATTGTAACCTTTTCTTTCCTCTCTCAAATTTGTTATTTCTGTATTTCATGCCACATTCTAGATTTTAGTTAGTCTTATTTGCTGGAATTTACAAGTAATGAAAAATATGAAATTAAAAAAAAAATGATGGAAATTCAAAATTCGATGTTTGGTGTTAGTAAGTGAAAACAATGATGAGAATCTTGCTTTTTTGCTTTGTTTTATGAACCAAAATGAATTCTTGTTAAAAAATGAATTGGATTTTATAACGTAACATTGTAAATATAAGATAATACTTCATATAAATAGATAAATAAAAGAGTACATAACAGAAAACTATACTAGAATTTTTTTGCTGAAAAATGATGGAACTTCAAAATTTAATTCTTGGTAGTAGTGATAAAAATCTTAATCTTTTTTGTTTGGTTTTTATGAAACATTAATTTATCTAAGCTAATAATTCAAATGACAAAAATATTGTCTATTTTATTATTTATGAAACATCTTTCTTCTATAAAAGTATAATTTTTTAATATCTAGTTCAATTTTATTTTTATATACGTTCATTTTCCTCCCATTTGGGAGACAAATAAAATTCCTTTACTGAGGCATGTTGACACTAACTGTAGTATGCTCATGTTACTTTGGTCTTTTATGCAGTGCATCTTTGAAGGCATATGCACATGATGATACCTCTGTCGGGTCATGGATGATGGGTCTCCAGGCAACCTATATAGATGACAGTCATCTCTGCTGTAGTTATTCAGGGCAAGGTAAATATGTTATATGCACACTATTGTGTTGTTCACCCACAGTATGACCTGTCCTTGGAGAGATGTTTTACCATTGTTATCCTTTTTTACCACTTGAATCAATTTGAAATGGTTGAATTGCAGATAAGGTTTGTTCATTGGTTTGAGAGATTATGTAAAGGCATGTATGACGACCCTGTTGTGTTCTATCAGCTGAGATATCTTCTGGCATCTCTTATCCGTAGAGAGAGCGATGAGGAAAGAGCAATACATGAGCATTTTTGTATTGTACATTACCAGTATAGCCAATGAAGATAGGTGAACTTACATTACAGATTAGTACTGGTTTTGGACCACAGTAAGTAGTGAACACACACACACACATCTGAGTAAGGCTGTCTCAACTCTGTGTGAAGGCTGACTCAATAGCATGTATCAGCATGGCATCCAAATCTGTCTGATGTTTTATATGTAAATGTAATTCTTAATTTCTGTTATGGTTTGTGGTTTATGATCACAGCAGAGTTTTATTAGTTAATCAAGGGGAATACAAACACTTCCTACTGATCAATCATGTTGCAAGCGACATCACAACCTCAATATAAACAAAAATGTGTTTGTAGAAATCTGAGGTTGAAAAATGAAGAAAATCTGAGGTTGAAAAATGAAGAAAGGTTGGTCACTGTTCCACAGTGGATTGTTGATTTATGATAAATGATAATGATGATCACTAGCGACCGTCTTCAGCTGGCGCAGCAATGCCAACTTCTTCTTCCCTGGGCTTGGGCTTCTTGTTCTTCTGGTTGGGGAGATAGCTGTGGCTCCTCTTTCTCCCATATATCACCCAAAACACCATTGACAGCATAACTGGTGCGGCCACCATAGCCAGCCCGACATAAATTCGTTGGCTATATTTTCTGAGCGCGGGACAATATAAGCCATCAATATCCAAGAATGTTTCCCTCACAAAACTGCAATCTTCAAGTGCAGCCACCACCGGACCCAATTGGTACAACCCATAGCTCACATTCACAGTGGCTGCCATCTGATTGTACAGAGCCGGGGTCAGTCGCCCTGGTGTGATGCACACATCATTTGAACTGTTGCTGATCCCATTCGATGGTGACACTGTTTGACACACGTATCCACTCCACGCTTGCGTGGCATTGCTGAGATCCACAGCACCTGAATCAGTACACTGTCGGTCTGTGAGGTCAGGACGAAATGGATTGCAGAGGGTGGGCAGCAGCGGACCAGATTGGTTGTAGTACATGGGGGCGAAGTTGGGGGCGAAATTGATGTTGGAGACGTTAGTGATCACCGTGTTGATCACATCCACCAGTTGCGACGTTACTTGTTTAGTCTTCGATAAGGCCTCTTGGACAGTGGCGTTGTCCACGCATCCCAGTACATCGTCAAGCGCTGTACGCTGTTGAGCGCCAGGAACCGGACTCATCACTTCAACCCACTGCTTCATTGCTACACAGGTATCCCCTGTCACGCTACACAGATCATACAAATACATTCATATGGGCATCTATAGCTGCAAATTGAATAGGCATTGTCCTAATTGTCTTGGTGAATCGAATTTCAACAGTTGATAAAAACACCTACTTGTGCAGAAGAAGAAAGACGCCACAAAGTATGAGTGTTCCAGTCACAAGAATCCAAGCTGCAGCCACTAATCTGGTATCACATTATCAACAGAGATGGTTTAATGGATGCTGTGGTGCCAACACTTTAGCAATTGACATATCTGTCTAATTAATACAGAAACTATACTCACATATACACTGGAATCTGCATTCCTAGTATTGAAAACACTGTGATAACAAATTTGCAATGTGGTCAGCCAACAGAGTGTCAAAATCATTAGATATCATAAAATCATTTGATAACATTGTATAGGGTGAGTTTCTGCATACCTAATCCGAGAAACATCAAAAGAAGCATAAGGGCAGTGAGCATGATAAGAGCCAATCTCCTGCAATTAACACAGCCCAGAAGAGCATCAATTAATAGGTCATTGGCATAACATACACTTACACTATCGGCAAAGTACTATTCATTACACTCTATTCATCAGATTCTTGATGTCTTTCGAACTTCTGTTGGTTGTGTCGACAAGGATACTAGCTGAAGAGTCGATCTTTGTTTGAGTCTGATCAATATCCGCCTGGGCTTCTGGAGGCAGTGACACGTGATCGACGCTGACCTGTTTGGCAGCCGAAAGATACTCCGAGATGTTCCGAAGGCTGTCGGATGTGGTATCCGCCTGGCGGACGACATAATCCAAAGTGTTTATGGTGCTGGAGTGAAATCTCCCCTGACCAGTGTACAAGACCACACATCCAACGATTGCAGCAATGGAAAACACTACGAGGAGGAGGAGGGCAATTGCATAGACAATGGGCGAATAGGCATCACGAGGCACATTCCCATCCTCCCCATTCATTGGGGATTGGGATGAGCAACAACACCAGACACATGCCAGCAATGCGCATACCCCCAATATTATAAACCAAGATGCCGCAGTGATGAAAAAAGGAGCAGCGGTGTAACCAACGGACTGCATTCAATAACACAGATGGACTGCAGTCCATAAGCAAAAGAAGGATCAATCAAGCCAAGAAAGATGTTCAAGAATTAGAGAAGAAACTTACAGCCCAGTAATGGCGACTGCTGATGTTCCAACCGCCAGTGTACCTTGTAAAGCCATTGAGGGGATCCTTTCTGTAGGTTCTCCTCGGAGCCAGCACAAGAGTTGGGGTGTCGCCGTCCGGTGACTCCACTTGACCTTGGACTGAAAAATTGTCGGCGGGCAAGCTACTTTCTACTGCTCCACTAGACGGATCAGCCACCAAACTATAGTCCCCTGGTGTGTGATGATGCAAGCAATGTGAATAAAGGAATTACAAAAGAGAATGGAATTAGCACACATTTGAAAATAGTGACTAGAGTTTACTTATTCTCTCACCAGGGAAGGAATTCTGAGAAACAGGGAGAAATAATGGAGGGTCTCCCTCTCCTCCATGTCCATAATCTCCAAGCCCAAGTGAAGAGGAAACAAGTAACAAATAGCTTAGCAACAAGCAAAACATGGCTTTCTGGTCAAGTATGAATGATGCTTAAGGAGCAAATGAGTTATGGGGTGTAGAAGGTAGAATGTAGAGCTAGTAGTAGTAGTAGTAGTAGTAGTAGTAGTAAAGCCAGTCCCAGTTGTGAAACAGCTGCTTTACTACTCCACTCAGGTCTCGAGTGAAAGAGTGTGATGAGGAGTGAGGACGACATACATACAACCAGGACTATAGTAGCAGCAGGGTTCACACTTCACACACAACAAAAAAAAAAAGTAGAGCTGAGCTAGTAGAAGAATAATTGGTCTGGTCACTGGTCGGGTCGGGTCAAGAATCAAGATTTTTAATGCTTCACTATAGTGTACAACACTTCACTGGTCGCTAGAGATTATTAGAGAACCAAATACTATAAAACATAAGTGCATGCTAACAGGCAACAGGTAACAGCAGACCCGCCAGCTCTCAAGAATTAAGGTGCAGGCCGATTTTATAACTGAGTGAAGTTTCACATTTATTGATATACGGGTACGAAATTACAAAAGTCTTAGCTTTAGGCGTTATTAAAAAAAAAAATTGAATTTTTTTTGTAGAAAGTAGATTGAGAACGTGAGGATGGGGCAGTGGTGGTCGTGGGCAGACGGTATATACACTCGCTACGTTTTCTTTTATTTGCAACTTGCAACATAGGAAGAAATGCTTCTTAATTTAAATTTTTATCATAATTATACAGCTTAGACAAGTGTGATTTTATTAGATTCGTATAGACTTTTAGCTTTTTTTAAATATCAAACTTTTTAGAATTTTTACTTATACCGAACTTGAGTTATTAGTGGTTTAAAATGTGCATTGGGCTGCGTGAAAGGTGTTTCCGTAGCGATTAGAAAAAGACGGAGTAAGTATAATACTACTACTATTCGTATGGGGTTATGGACATTCGACAACATGCATGCATGTCTTTGATTGGATGAAGAGCATATGTAAGAACCTCGCTCTACAGAAAGTCTTGGCTTATTGAATACAATAATCTTAATTCTTTTTGGTGAAACCGGGTATCCCAGGTCAAATTGGACCCAAGACTAATCTTGAGGATCTGTATGGGCAATTAAGGGCGCCTCTCCCAAAGCAGTTTTTCTACATACATAAAATTCGAACCCGAGACCTTGCTTAAGCAACTATAGCCTCATCCACTCAAGTCAACCAGTTTTTTTTTACATGGAAATTGGAATGGATCCTGATCGGCTGATGTCTGTTTGTCCCCTTATTTTTCAACGCAACGGCTCTCCGAAGCAGCAGCATAAATTGCGGAATTTAAGTCCACTTTTTTGACTTAATTCGATCACCCAACAACCAACACGGCTTTTTAGGAACCCCTTTTCATCATTTCAGTTTCCTCAAGGCTCATACCCAACACTGTATTTCCTCTTTTAAAGTTGGAAGGCAGGACTTTGCTAGTATTTGGGTTAATGCTCATCCCAAATTATTATGATACTCCCTTCGTTCTTTTTTTAGTTGTTTTTTTTAGAAATAAACAAGTGTTCTAAAATAGTTGTCATTTTCCATATTTATATCATGTTTTTTCCAATATTATCCTCTTACATTTATAAATTTACTCATTCTCTCTATTCTAACTTTACATTTTTTTGATTTGTGTACATAGAGGAGCAAAAATGAAAAATGAGACAATAATCATTATTCATTACTCTCCTTGGTACTCCCTCCGTTCCTTTTTAGTTGTCTTTTTAGAAATAAAAAAGCGTTCCAAAATAGTTGTCACTTTCCATATTTATAACATATTTTTCCAATATTACCCTTATCATTTCATAAATATTACTTATAGAATATTGTGCAACCTCTCTCTACTTCAATTTTACTTTTTATAGAGTGGAGGTAAAAGTGGAAAACTAACAAATAATAATGACATTCCTTGGTATGTGTGATTTTGGTTAAAACGACATCTATTAAGGAACGGAGGGAGTAGTAGAAATATGTTAAACGTTATCCTTTTTGGAACGGATGGAGTACTTACTAGTACTAAATAATAAATTATTCATAAAATTAGTACTATCTGAAATAAAAGTCTCAAAGTAAAACTGTTTACTAATTTTTTTTCTCGAACTGAGGGCCCGTTTGGATTGACTTTTAAGAAAACAGAAGCCAAAAGTAAAAGTAAAAGCAGAAGTCAAAAACAAAAGAATGTGATCCTGTTTGGCAAATAAGTTAAATAAAATTAGTTTATTCTAGTCAATTTAAGAAGAGAGGAAGTATAACCTAAAATATTGCAATAATTAAAATATCCATGCAAACTTTATTGTTTTACACAGCTCGATCACACCTAGTATGGTGGAATTAATGGGTTCGGTTTTGGTGCAATCATGGAATCCGCAGCATATCAAGGCATCAATCATAGTCATTCAAAAGCATCCAACGGTTGTAGATTAATAAGGATATAATTGTAATAACACAATAATAGTCCATTTTAATAACAAATCATTTCAGCGACAAGGTAAGTATTTTAGACATGTTATCATATCTAATTATTTGGTAACTCTATATTTAGTATGTTATCATATTTAATATTTGGTAAATCATATCAAATATTTGGTAATCCATATCTAATATTTGAAATAATATCTTTTTATGATCAAAGATACGTATCAAATTTATTAATAGATTTCGAATAATTCAGCGACACAACCAAGAATGATTCAGCAATGCTACCAAAATTCTGTGATGCTACCAAAAATAATGAAGGGATGCTATCAAATATATTTCAGCGACCTCAAGTAGAGGAATTCAGCGATGGTACCAAGCAGAATTCAGCGACACTACCAAGAATAATTCAGCAATGCTACCAAATATAATTCAGTGGTGCTACAGAAAACAAATCAGTGATGCTATCAAATATATTTCAGCCACTGTAAGTAAAAGAATTCAGCAACAAACTTAGAAGAATTCAGCGACACTACCCAAAATAATTCAGCTGCTCAACCAAGAAGAATTCAGAGATGCTACGGAACACTTCAGCGATGATATCAAAAACAATTCAGCGACATTTACAGGAACAATTCAGCAACGCTACCAAGAACATTTCAGCGACGCTATCAAGAACAATTCAGCGACTTTTTCATCTCAACTAAAAGCATTTCAGGTACGTTTTTATACCGAATAATACATGTTTCGTCGCTGAATTATACATTAATTGTCGTTGAATTATATATTACTCATATATTAGTAGCAAAAAACTCTCATTTCCGTTACATTTACTTTTACGCAAATTTACTATTTTAACCTTAAATTAATCTCAACAATCAATTTATAAAATGCATCAACGGTGTAGAAGCATCCGCAGTACATCATGTCTCTGCACCCTAACAACTCCCGGAATTAATACGTGGTGTCGATGGAATTGTTGCTATGTCAAAAGAGTATATCTCAATAACTCAGAAAAGTAATTAAGCTGTAGAACAAACCACTAGTAATACTAATTTTATCCTCACATTACTCCATTAATGGGCGAGAGAGTGACACTCTACAGTCTACACAGTACATTCAAGATTTCTTTAAATCATAATCAAGTAATAACTCGAGGAACCAAAGGCAGATGAACAATTGAGAGAGCAAACGAACCCTTTGGTTGGTCCAGTTTCACATTTTTATTAATAAATTGCAATCATAAATCATGAGAGGGTTGACAACATATGTTCCATTCTCAAAGTGCACTGATGTCTGTTGATATACTCTTGAATAAAGAATAGCAGCCAAGAACAAGTAACAAAAAATGCAAAAGGAAATGACACTGTATACCATCATCATCCATTCAACTTTAGCAGCTCTTTGTACGATTTTTATGATATTATATAATACCCTTCTGATCTCCTGCAGGTTGCAGCTGCTGACCGCTAGTCCCAACTCAGTCTAAGGTTCAACAAACATTTGTCTCCTCGACCAGAAGGCTTCAGAGTGGATCTCAGAGGCCAATACCTTGAAATCATGCACCGCTTACTCCAGCTGCAACATTACCAACAAAAGTCACTTCACTGTTACCAAAATTCAAGCTTATTTATCTTCTATGCTATCCAGGGTGGGTTTATTTGGTATCCAGTTTTGGATTCAAATCTTTGGGTTGGAACATAACCTTATGCCAGGCATAATAGATTGAGAACTGTAGCATTTTCAATTATTATAAATGAAAATGGTAGATGAAACCCCTAAAATAAATCCAATGGAATCATATCCGATTCTGATTCACTATTTGAACCAAATGCCCCCTTAGTTAACCATAGACACCCATAATTGGCCCAGTAATTGCTACAAACTAACAGGGTCCAAGAGGAATTTCATCAGTATCACATATCTCAAGCTGGCTGCATTTCATTTCTATGATACTACGGCTTGCGTCCTTGCAGCAGACCAAGGAATTATTCTCTTCCTAGTTAATAATAACGTGAGTGGAAGTGTGAACTACACTAAAACAGCTGCAGTGGCTCATTGCAGTCGTTGATATGATTGTGTGAGGCAATGATGTTAAGAACAGAACTAGTCAAACTAGGATATTAGTTCTTGGAAGAATAAAAACTAATATCAACATAAATGTAATTACCCTTCGACGTTTTGGACTCGGTGGAGACTGTTGGCCCTGTCTATGACGGCTAGAACTCTGATCTGGATCATCGTCAACCTGCACCATGTACTTTAAACTCAGTAATTTGATTAAGGGTTACCAATTTACAAATGCAAGGTCACTATTTTGTTATGTAAGCGGGCGGTAAGCCCACATATTCTCTATTGCATCCATGTAAATTATTCACTACCTGTGTATTCTCTGAATCAGCTTCAGCAGCAGATGGCACTGACCGACCTTCAGTGTTCTCAGAGACTATAGGTATGATCTGCCGTAGTATATTAGATAGAAGGAGCCCTTGATCACTCACCGCTGATGTTGGTGCCTGAGAACTACCAATACCCTGTGCTGCTTCAGTTCGACTTGGACCAGAGCCTGAACTTGGGAGATTGGTATTGTTACTGGGGATATGCTCCTGTGGAAATATTGTACTCAGCAGCTGCTCAATTCCACCTCTGGCCAGGGCAGGGGATCCTTGCACATTAAGTGCTTCAAAAGGTACACCATTCAAGTCTGCAAAAGTTTCCAGTGATTATCCACAAAGATAATAAAATGGCTTTCAATACATTTCTCACAATCCATCCATCTGCAGACTATTTCTAATACTCCCCATAAATGGAGAGGGCAAATATATAGAACCCCCATGAAGAGACAACAGAAATACATAGTAAACACTGTCCCATTCCATTCTTCTATACACGAAATTAACATACTGAAGATATACAATTTAGATTGTTAAAATGTTAGAACTACAAATAATCAGTGGAAACCATCCAGGGCCCTAAGTCTTAGCTTGAAAACAAAGAGTAGGCTAGAACGGAATAGACAGAAACAATCCGTATACCGGTAGATATAACACCCGTATACAGATTTGAAATAGAGATCTATATATTCTATTGATTTCATTGATAGTGATAATTCCTTTAAGGAGTTGCTTATACGTGAGGCTCGCCCTATATAGAAAGAAGTCAGGAGACTTAGTTAAAGAACTCCACTAAAAGGCGTGAAAATTGTATTCTTTCTTGTATGACCTGCTTTTTCACTTACAATTAAAGCTTGAGAGCCTATCTATATAAGAGAAAATGGCAAGGAAGATTCTCGTAGTCCTCCATAAAGGAAAGATCCTTTAATGGTGCAGGTAGACACCCTTTCAATATCCCTGGTAAGATAGCTATTCAAGCTATCCAAAACATTAGGATAGGAACCAACAACTCTAGATCAATTGGGTAAGAAAGAGCAAGGAATAGCAAAGGAAACACACCTCAACAGGAATCAAACATAAGCCCTGCCATAGCAATTAATCCCCAGCAGTTCATTTTATCAGATTTTTTTTCTTACAGAAAGTAAATAACCAGAGGTACCGAAACAAAGGATCATATTTTCATATAATTTTTCTGGTTCATCATACATATACCTGTTGTGCTTTTGGTTTGATCATGCTGTCCAATCAAGTGTTTTTATAGTAATTTACAACCACGTGTAAGTTGAATACAGTAAAACCACAATCATTGCAAGAGTATTAACTTTTTACCCAACCAAAAGTCTCAAATTTCACGTGTAAACATAATCAAGCATAAGAAGCAAGTATAACTAGTAGCAGATTTACCATTTCTACCAGGCACTGCAATATTTTGTTGCTGTCTTGCATCATCCAGAACAGTTTGTTCAGAGTTACCATTAGGATCATGCTCATGTTGATCTGATGGACGAGAAGCTCTTGCACCAATGGAATTTCCTATCGACACATTTTGAACTCTTGCCAAAACTGGATACAGAATCCCAAAGGAACCCCGAGATGCATCTGATTCACGTGATTCACGTCTCACAGATGCAGGAACTGCAGCAACTACGGTTCTAACAGGAACTGCCCTCATTTGTGGTTCCCTGTTGTGTAAATTTGAATCAGGCAGTGTGGCATCTTGTTGACCAGAACTTGAGGGGTTGGAAGGCATTGAACCAACCTGCCCTTGAGGCTGTGAACCAGTTGCCTCTCTTCGAGGAAACAATGATCCTGTTAGAAATAACAAAATCAAGTATATAAAACATTAAAACTCACTTTTATCAGAAACTGACAAGTGTGAAATAAGCCACCTTTTCTGTATGATCTCTTTAGTAGATAAAAACATAGAGCACGGATTTCATAAGCATCTTAGAAGGAATACAACCCTCTCCACAGACTTCCAAAACAAAAATTCCAAAAACCAGAGAACTAGATGGCACCTGTACGTATCCGGATGTCAATATTTCTTGGGAGAAATGCAGTACCAGCAGCAGAACTTCCAGCTAAACCAGCGCCATGCTGAACAGCTCCAATGGGTACTGAACCAAAATTAACTCCGGGCTGCAAAGGCAGTGGTGGCTGTTCAAGGTATATAAAGCTGTGTGGTAAGCCCATCTGAATGCCATAGGCTAAGGGGTAATGATTTCTTAAACAAAAATACCACCTGAACCATGATAGGATTGGGTCCTGTTGAGGATACAAAAACAGAGGGGCCAGCATTCACCAATGCATCAGCCTAAAGAACAGAAAATATCCAGAATCAGCTACCGGACAGCATTCCAAGAATTTTTGTTAACATAACATCTTTTTCTGAAATACCATTATTCAATATGGTACATATCAATAGCAAAGGAAACATACTGGTGCTTGACCCATTCTCAAAGTCACTATAGCTCTACCAAGTTCAAGAAGCAAAGATCCTAAATTTTGAATAAGGGATCCTGATCTTATGGCATTCGATTGAATTCTTGACCTCTCCAAGGGATCAACCACAACAGAATGAGATTCTAGCTGTCCTGACAGTTGCTGCACAGAAAACAAATTCAGCACCATAAACCCTAAACCCTGAAGGCAACAATAAGTTCACATCTTAACCTATTATGTCTGAACTTTTGAAGTCAACCCTACAAAGCAGTGCGGCATTCATCTCTTATGATACTCACACAGACCTAACATCAATAAAGCAAAGAGAGCACTTTGCTAACCACATAAAAAAATATCCCAGTCTTACTTGTCAATTGTCACACAATTTCAAGTCATTTCTATTCAGGAAGAGTAATGTTTCCCAGCCAATGCACATATTTCACATCCACACCACGCGCACAAAAAACTCCTGCTGCGAGGCTAAAAAAACATAGCTTTGATACAGCACAAAAGCTGAGATCAAAAGAAATAGCATCGCAGTGATTTTTTGCTCTTGAGCTCATATAGAGGTTCTACATAAACACGTATTCATGCAACAGACTCCCATACTTCAGGTCATTTTTGGTTGCATGGTAGTAAGTACTAGAAGACAGAAGAAATGCTAAAACGGCAAAATGCAAAATGATTATATGCTTGACCCAAAACATATAAATTATAATAGATGTATTTTAAATATCACAAAATGTGTCCTTAATCATTCCTAATGCTCCCAAGAAATAAATATTGGCAAAGCATAAGCATAAAAGATTACACCACCATCACTAGAAGGAACTTCTACGTAACTGAGACCTGACACCGACAGGAAAAAAACATGAGCTAGTGATGCATCTTAGGTCGACATGCAACTGCTTTAACCAACTAATTATGAATTGTCCAACCTAGTAAACAAAATGTACACTATATTATTCCCCTCAGCAGCAGCTATATGGTTTGAGCACATACCATTAAGCATTCGGATGCTTGTTCAACAAGCAGTAGTCTGCTATGTGACATCACCACAGCCAGGGTCTCAGGTGTCAGGAGCCCTCTGGGTTCACTGGAATGTGGAATGGATTCTAAATCTTGCCAGACATGATCATCGCCCCCAGAGAAAGCAACATTTCGAGCATTAATACCCTGCCCACCAGCTAAGCAGTCCAAAAATAAACTTAAGACAAACTCAAAAGTTTGGAAGACTAAAGAATTAGACAAATTCAAATGAAAGACAGCTCTACCACTGGCAATGAATTCTTGTCTTAGATGGCCCAAGTATTGTCGTAAGGTAGTCAATGAATCGGGAATAATCTACAACAAAATCAAGATTACAGCATCACAAATAATTTTTCTTGTGTGTGTGTGAGTGTTTACTGCGGAAGAATAATAAACACACTCAATAAACTTTAGATTGGCATTTCCCTTCACTTTCCAAAAACTACTCAAATTGATTTATCTTTATATGTTTTGAATGCAAAAGAAGTATGAACCCTACCGGTGGCTGCACAGATTCTACAGGAAGAGACAGTGATGCAGTTTGTCCAGTTTGCTGTCTGCTTGAAGTTCTTGCATCATTGAAGGGAGGAGAAGCTGAGGACCGTTCTGAAGGAGGTTGCTGGGCAGACAGCAGAAAACAATTAATACAACGCAGTATAGTACAGGGATATTACGTGAGTACCATGAGGAAGTGTAGGATGAAAATGCATTTTGGCTCCCATAAAAATTTGCTTAGTTTTTATTCTTGACAAAATTTTGATGTTAAATACACATATCTAATTCGCTGATCTGTATTTATCCAGATTCCCAGGCATCTATTTCTTACTCTTTCTTCGTTTATAGATCCATATTCATGCATGTGCATTAACTCTTTAAATATATTACAATAATAAATGGAAAACTAAAACCAACATGTTGTAAAACACTAAGTAAACACACACACACAAAAGTGTTTCAAAAGGTCTAGATGTGCATATAATTATTAAATGTGCCAATTAAAATCTCATAAAACAATTGCTGCAATTAAATAAATTGGAAGCATTATGGATCAAAGGTGTCATTTTCAAAATGTTTCAAAAGAATGCTTCCGTTGAAGCCTTCACTTACATTAAGATCAATTCCTTCACTGCCACTTCCAAGTCTCGTAACTCCAAAAGAACTAAGTACAGCAGACACAATCTACAAGATAACCAATAAAAAACCATTAATATCAACTTGAGATCTTATAAACCTTGTAGACAAAAAATTTACCCGATTTAGATCAGGAAAACCTCCATCTCCCTGCTCTGGAATATTGAATGTTCCAACCACCATGCCAGGACCAATTCGATTACCATGACTGTGTCCAGTAACTAGTGTTGGGTCACTTTCTGTAAATAAAGAGCACGTAGTTCTCAAATTACTAATTATTCAGCCATAAATCAGCAGGGAAAATAAACAGATAAAAGTAAGTTTCAAATCACAACTCACAAGTAATTACAGAAAAAAACAATATTAAAACATTTAAGTGTAGCAAGCAACATGATTTAAAAATGGATTTTCGGAAACTGTATTTCTGACATTGCAGAATGATAAAGAGACCATTGCAAATCATACCATGCATAATGTGCATAGTGTAGACACCCTGCCATTGCACATTGATGCAAGTTCATGGTCCAGTTTGCCCATTTGGACAACCATGACGATAAGTGACAAAATTAGTCCCTCGACCCTCATAAAGAAAAGTTCATCTCAAACAAAATTAAACCCTACATGATACAAAGGCAAACCAAAGGTAATCATAAATTGAATTAGACCTGGATTCTCAGACAGTTCTGGTGACGGAGCAACTGGCTGTCTCACAACCAAGTGAAGGGTGTGACCATCTTCCACATCTACAAAGGTCTATAAAGGAAAAGAAA